>JRUC01000428.1:0-20666 GCA_000806385.1 Leptographium procerum
AAAAAAAAAAGGTGAAATGGCAAGAAAGGGGGGGCAGGCAAAAGAGGTATCGGTTTTTTGTTCCTCTTGGCCTTTGCCTGTCGATGCGTTGGCGGTGCTGCTGTCGTTCAACCAATGGCAGCCCAGATACGACTGGTCAGGATGGGGGCCCTACTGCAAGGGAAGGAGCGACGACTGGGCTGTGAAGGTGCTCGTTTGCCAATGCGAGCTGTGGGAAGGAGCGGAGGGACGTCTTACCTCGGACTCGGTGGTAATAGAGCAGAGCAAAGCAAAGAAGCAAAGCACATGAAACAATGAAAATTAGAGTGAAATCTAGGAGAGCTAGACAATGGGAGAAAAAAAAAGAGAAAAAAAAAGGAGGTTGGCGGGCAACCCTCCGTAGCTTGGTGGACAGAGAATGTAAAGAAACGGCCCGTCGCCCGTTTTTTTGGGGAATGCGGGAAGGGTGAACACTATCGTATAGAGTACGGGAGTGCATCTTACGAGCAGTCCCGCCCATTTGTTGACATTGGCCTGAGAGGAGGCAGCCAGCTGAGGATTAGTGTGGGATGCTCTTACCTGGTTTCAGAAAGCTAGGCGCAAAGTGGCCTAGGCTCGCTACAGCTGTACACTCAAAAGGCTCTTTTCACTGGTTGCCCCTCGTGACAGGCGTATTTGCTCCGTCGTCCTATGGATGTTCATCGTCTCCGTTGTGACACAGTATGGCTTCGGTCAGGCCGTTTCCCAGCCACCGCTTTTCGTCCTTTCACTAGCGTTTTCCTAACCACTCATTTTCGGTGATTTTTTCAATCGGTTTCCCTCATTTCGCCAAACCCTCGGCTCGCTTTCTTGCTTTTCATTACGAGTACTCTATTGCCCGTTCCAGTCGTATCTTACCCTCCCCATAATTTCCGTCTATGAAAGAAAATAAAATGCGCCTCTTGATGCCTATTCTCCCGTAGGGCTTCTACGGGTACGAGTACATACATGTATATTAATACGGAGCATATACTAAGACAAGATACATATTTACGGCCAACTGGGCAAATAAATGCGGTGGCTGGACTCCATCGTACGGCATACAACGTGCTTAGTAGGATGCCGCTGCGATGGATGCCATGTCAAAGATGGCTCATCCTGCAGTAGAACATACGAGCACATATCGGAGTGGACTTTTGTGGCGAATCGTATCTTATTTCTTGCTCGGGCTGTACCGTTTGCTTCACATTCCAGGCTACCCGTCTGCTTCCCGCATTCCCCGGCAGACGGGGCAGATGCATGCCACTGGTACACTTTAATTGACTGCGAGCAAATGGGCCGTAGACCACAAAAAAAGTTCCCACCAAGCAGGTAGCTGGTATCCTCGTAATAGTAGCCGTCAGGCCCAGTTCATATTCCATGTATTGAGCACGAACAACACAGCATCTGCTTATGTATGTATGTACATATGTATGAACCCCATGCAAAAGATAAGATACAAGTCACAGTGCTAATTACACCCCTCTCTTTCGTGCCATTTTGTCCCTTTTGATTTTCTTCTTCTGCTCTCGGTCCACGTCCCATTGGAGCGGCTTCAGACTGGTTGCATGGAGCAGGTCGCTCACCAGTGGGTTTTCCATCAGATGCTTGTGCATTCCTCTCCCGAGCATAGTGCGGAGCGTGTCGACACGCACACTGAGAGTCCATGAGTCGATCACAATAGATTGGCCATGCACCTGCAGCCGCATACGGTAGCCGAGTGCATCGACCACGTCTGAACTGCCCGCAAAGTCTGCAGCATCTGTCGTGCTATCGTCGTCGCCGTCCACAAAGGTCACAGTCCCGCTCTTATAAGGACCTGGCCCGGACCGAGCTGCTGTAGAATATTTTGGACCTGTGCCTAGCTCCAGCGAGGTGGCCACGCTGGTGAAGGTCTCTCGAAGGCTGCGACGATCTAGCCGTGATGCTGATTTGGTGTTGCTGCGGCCGTTGGGCAGAATGCCACGAGAAATTTGTCTCAGCTGTTCTGCCAGCTTCATCGGATCTTCTCGAAGATCAAGCTGGTCGCCTGTGACAGCTTCGTATCTGCGCGACATCTCGAAGAGCAGCGCAATGGCCACGCCCGAAGCTGTTTGCACTTCTGTCTCCGTGCTCTGCAGCTGGTCAACAAACGCTTCTAGCGCGGTCTGGCTCTCTGCTACCAGGTTATTGTCAAATATGTCGCCGGGAGGTCCGTCATCCTCGCTGCTATCTTCGTCCTCGTCGTCGCTGCCGTGATCCATCGGCATCATGTACGATGCCACGAACGTCCACATCCGCAGTGCAGCTGTCACCACATCGGCACTGTCCATGGCATCCACTGTATGACCATCTGACGAGACAATATCTAATAAAAAGTTGAGCAGCTCATCGGCAGATGCCTTTGTGCCTCCGCCGAACAGCACAACCACGGTGAGAGCTTCAATTGCGGCCACCTTGCTCTTCTCATGAGCGTCAGCAGCCTTGCAAACGGCCTTTATTGGATTGAAGGCCGAATCTAAGATGCAGGCCGAGTCCTCTTTTGGACATGATAAAGTCGTGACTGTGAGGGCCTGCAGCGCCAGCGTCTGTCCCTCAGGATCGGCATTGCTGTGACGAACGCCCTTGAGCAGCAGCTCCAAAGCCGTCGGGAGAGCATCTGCCACGCAACTACCCAGATAGTGGTCCTGAACTAGCTGCAGGTACGTCTCCAGCGCATTGATGCGCGCGTCATAACTGGTCCGCTTGCGGTCCTGCAGGAGGCCGATGCATGCTTGAAATGTAGCTTCTAATGTGTTCTGGTTGGCAGCAGCAGTGCCAAGGTCGCTTTCCCCAGCAGCATCCGAGTTGTAGTCCAGCTCGCTTTCCGAGTATACATCCGCGTCCAGATCGGCGTCATCTAACGAGAGTTGCTTAATCCGAGCAAAGTTCGAGTCAGACAAGCCATCTTCGTCCTCGGAGGCATAGCGGCTACCCTGTCGGGAGTTGATACGGGAGCTTTGCCTTGAATTGTATCGAGACCCAGACTGTGACTGTGCCCGCGACGAAGAAGGCGAGCTTGACCCTGGCCCGTTAAGGGGGTCAAGCCGCGCTTGTGCCTTGCGGGATATCGTTTTGCTGCTCTGCTGGAGAGCCTTTTTGCGCATGTCGTGCATTGTATCGGTTTTTGACCAATATGCAGCAGTAGATGCGAGAGTATGTCACACTAAACGCTCAGTAGCATGCGCGTTGCTCAAGTTTTCGGCGTACGAACTGAATGTGGCGAATCGAAAAAGATGATGGTGGAGGAAACCTGTTGCGCAGAAGTGCCATCCATGGAGCTTGACGACAGCCGTTAAAAGGGGAGATAAGAAGATGTTAATGTATAAACCTGCGAAGATACTTTATATTGGGACGAATAAGAAATAACCAATAAAACTAGGCGAAGATGTGGGAGTTAAGTAGGAGAGCGACGACGTCGTTTAAGTATCTCGAGACGGGAAAAGACTTGTGGAGCCGCCGCAAGTTATAGCGTAATGTGGGGAAGCCCAAGCCCGCCTGCAAAATACTCTTCCAAGTACTCGTACTCTTGCTTCGTCCTTGCTTCACGTCGCATGATGTAATTGCCATGAGGCCAAGCGTATCTTACGGGTGCACGCAGAGCATGCTCGTTCACTCACGGATGACGAATTAGTATATTTGTGCTGACTTGTGCTTTGCTCTTGCTTTGCTACTATGTATGCGCTGTTTGAGTGATCAGCACTATTCGTACGAGTATGAGTATGTGCAAAAAATGACGGCTACACGTGATTATTCTTGAGCCAATGGGATGCATCCATGGTGTGGTCTGACGGCCGAAAGCAGACCAATGCTCTGTTCAACTGTGCTACGAGTAACGTCTTCGACGGCCTTTGAGTTTCCTACAAGTACCTCCTGATCAATGATGTCAGCAGATATAGCCTACTAACCTATCAACGCTAGAGATCGCGCGGGCAGGGATTCCGATCGTTGCGTATCTTAGTGCAGGCGATGGGTCCACGCGTGTTGGCATGTTATAAACGGGGTGAAACGTATCGCAAAGAGTCGGGATGTTATAAAGATATTGCTGTGTGGAATACTATGTAGATCCGAGCTCATCCGTGTGCACCTATCAAACAGTTTGGGCTTGAGGGGTGATGCGTTAGTCATCTCTTCTCCCGTACAATCCGCTTCATGTTTGGGAAGTGCGAGTTAGGCGAGCCTGGTACTACTCTAATTATCGGGCGGGCAGAAAGCAGCCATTACTACGAACGCTTGTCGCTGCCGCCCATTTCCTCCCAACACCAAAACCCAATAAAGCATCCCTTCGTGTTGTATCCTTCAGGGAACCTGGGCCCCTCTTTCCGTTTCTATCGTATCCTTGACGGTGACATTGCTTCCTCAAACTGTGCCTTAATACTGACACTCACTACTAACAACGACAACTCTCGCCTTGCCCACCTACCCCGCCCAGTTATAGGTGATAGCCCGATAAGCCTGCTGCCTGACGCAGAGGTTGCCCCACTCCATTCACTCCTTCCTATCCTGCCCTCCTCCTCGTCTATTCTCCCCTCGTTTCTGACTCGCCTTGTCCTACCAACCTGTCGTATCTCTCTATTGTCGTTAATCTCGGCCTCACGCTTTCGAAAGAACTCGCTGCTAGCTACTTATCTCTATCCTGCTCGATCGATCGTCCCCTGCTGGCTGCTGCCACTCCGTCACCATGTCCGCTGAGAAGGAGGACAAGGCTTCTGCGGCGACCAAATATGAGTCGAGTGGGTTTCCGTTCTCTCACGAATTACTGCATGTCCATTGCTTTTGTACTGCTATCTAACCTATAGCAGTCGTTCTCACCTTAACCCAGAAAGACGCTGCCTCTGTCGAACCGTTGGTCTTCCCTGTCCGAAGTATCCGCTTCACGGCCTCAGAATCGACGATCCAGATCGGAAGGTCGTCAAAGACCGTCAGCAAGGGGCTTTGTCCGGCAGAGAACAATGCGTATTTCGACAGTCCCGTCATGTCTCGAGCGCATGCCGAGATGAAGGCAGACCTGAACGAGGGGGTAAGCAGCTTTCAAGTTTCAGATAACTCCGTATATCAAGCATACAACACATTTGCGCCCAATTTGGGTCTCGGGTTGCCAGCTAATCAATGTGTCTCCTTTAGTCGATCTACCTCAAAGATCTAGGCTCGTTGCACGGTACATCTATCAACAAGACAACACTCCAGAAAAACTCCGCCGTCTCTCTGAAAGCCGGCGACTCCATCTGCTTCGGCATTCATGTCGCTCGCGGCCTGGAGGTTTTCAGCCCTGCCACAGTTCTGGTTGAATTTGTTCCTCATGCTATGAAGTGCGCTAGCCGCCCTTACCAGAACAAATTATTTCTCTCTCTCTGTCCTTCATCACTAATACCTCTACCAGGCCCACGGCCGCGCTGTCGAGAGCATATCGAGCTCCAGAACCCAACGACGAGCTGTCTGATGGCGGTAGCGAATGCGATTGTTCTAGTAGCGAGTATCACTCAGACGTTGGCGACTCCTCTGGCGATAAAGATGAGGAGTCAGATAATGCAGCAATGGACAATGTGCCTCACACTCCATCTAATAGGGACAGAGAGAGTGCGCTAAGTGCCTCACCTGTATCCGAGAATACAAACGAAAATAACGACGCAATTATCGAAAGACCGGTCGTGGTGACAAGTCTGTTCGAGGAAACTGTTGGTCAGAGTCCCGAGGACATGATGAGCTATGGGGAAGCTGAAAGCATCTCGGATAGCAGCGATGCCGATGCAGTCGAGCTCAACTACAGTGAAGATGATACCGCCGGCCCGATAGGCCCTGATGGTGACAACGATGATGCTGATTTGGAGGACAGTGAAGAAGAGGATGAAGAAGGAGTCGATGATGATAGCAGTCAGGATGACTCGGACGGCAGTCAGGATTTGGATGCCGATGACTTTGACGATATGAACGACGACGGGAGTGATTTCCTAAGCGCTGAGATTTCTCGATTCGGTTCAACTGCAGCCAAGCCAACCGTCTCGACTACTGTGGTTCACGAGACTGCTGTCTCTGTAGCCACGGACTTTTACTCACTCAATAGTCACTGGACCCCGCCTTTCATTTCGAGCGCGACCCCCTTTGACGGTGATGAGGCTCCAAAAGATAATGGTATTTACCCGGTCCCCCATTCTCTCACTCTCCCAAGTTTTTGAAGAATGCATGCTAACTAAATTGTCTTTCAAGTCCTTAACACTACAGACGTTCCCATGGAGGAGGCCGACGTTGCCGATGTAAGCGCTGATGTCGATGCTCTTCCGCACAATGGCACGCCCCTGAACATGACGAAGAAGTGTAACATCTCTTCTATCCTCAATCCATCCCCGCCGCCGTCGTCGCCGACCAGGGATGCATCCGTTAACGCCACGACTATCTGCATTGCTCCCATGGAGCCAGTTGATGTAGCTATCACCTCGACCTCTCACCAAGATCAGATCCACGCCATTCGTGCAGTAAACGTCACTTGCCAAGAGAGAGAAACTACGTGCGCTGAGATAGTTGAGAGTGAGACCGTCTTAGCCACGGTTTTGTCCCAGAACTGTTTCCGCGCCTCACCAGATGCACCGGTACTCGCAGATGTCGCTTTTTCCGAATTTTCGAAGTCTATTGATACGTCTGCACTCTTGCAATCGGGCGAGGCGTTCCTGTGCTCCTCTTTGAAAGAGCCGATGCGCTCTAGCGACATTATGGAGGACGACGAAGGCGACGCAATGTCAAGTGCGGCTGTGTTCAACCTTTATAAGAAAAAGAAGGACACAAACGAAAAGAAGCGCAAAGCGGATGAGATGTTGGCAGAGCCTGCGGATATCTGTGAGACCAGTAACGTTGCATCAGCCGGGTTGTCTTCGAACAGCCTCAGCACCAAAGTCCCCGGAATCACCAAGCCGGCTACTGAAGCACCATCAAAGCGTCAGGCTACAGCTGCTGCCATGCAGTCTAATAGAAGAATTAAGGGTGCAATGTGGGCAGTCGCCGAGAAGATTGGCATCGCTGCTCTGGGCGGTGCTGTGGTTCTGGGGTCTCTGATATACACTGCTCCTTCGTTGTGATGCTTTAGGCATTACTTTGCTATTTCATGACTGATGCAAACGAGTCCCGGTATTTCTTCCCCATTTTGTTATTCTTTGTTTTCCCCTCTGATTTTAGTTTCTGCTATGGTACCCTAGTATTTTTATGTATCTTACATTCCCAACAGTGGAATAGTTGCGCGGCATGTTAGGGCAGAGGTTTGGGCACAAGGACGGCTACGGATGGTGTTTTATTTTTTATGTTTATTTTGACAACATGGTTCCAGTTGTTTTAGCTACTCTGAAGACAATTCTTTCAACTTCCTCATCCTTGGACACCTCAGGTGTGCCGAGTATGTCATACCTTTCCTCTACAGTGTATAAACGCCAGCTCCTTTTCATTTTGTTTCAGTGTGGATATGGTTCCTTCAATCACTTATGTCCACATTCCCGTTATTTCTGCTTCTTAGACACCTTCAAAGACAACGACGCTTACTATGGACTTACGAAGGGAGTACCGGGTAAGGCGCGAGACAAGAGGATCTGCACGAGTTGCGCATCGGGCGTAACACTAGTAAAACATCTATACGCATCTCTGTTGTGGCAACGATAATTTCCTCTCCTTCTCCATGTTCTGATTGCAACTCTAACCTTGGACCTCTTCAGAATGCCGTATTTTCCTGTGAAACCGCGCCCAGTATCAACACCCGATCCGGGGGCGACTTACGATAGGACAGGTCGAGTCTTGGGGCTTTCGGAAACTTGCATGTAGTATTGGTGATGTCGCATTTTGATGTTGTGCGCAGTTTGAGACGTTCGTTACTCTTTGCTCATGTGAGGGACATTAGAATTCTCTTTAGCTCTAACTTTGCGAAACGGTGTCACAAAACCTGATAGATGCGGCAGTAATAATAAAACAGCTATATCCCTCCTGCTTCTTCATTACATAATGAGCAAGGTTTGTGTTTCTTATATGAAATTTACAAAATGAAATCACTGCATTTACACCCTTTTTTCCCCTGAGTATATCATCAGTGGTGTTGGCATCCACCATGATACCTCCCGGGGTAAATGTTGTGCTATGAGAATCGGCTGTGCAGGCCCCAGTACCCATGCAGGATACGAACGGTGATGCGCCGTGGCTGCTTCGTCGAGAATATAAACGAGTCTGCAATTCACCGCGCTTTCCGACCAAAAACGTGCGACGAGAAAGAGAGCGCAGATTGCCCCAAGGCGGAGAGGCAGACATATCAGTATCCCTGGCCGGGGACCGAGGGAGATCACAACGAACCACAACTTCTCAGCAACCAATAGTTTTTCTCGGACGAGAAAGCGGTGAGGCCGGCGAGTTCTAGCATGTGTTTCCCGTTGCTTGTCCTTGCTCGGTGAGCGCACGACGGACGATGACAAGGCCGGCATAACGCGGATAAGAAATGGACCTTGCTGGCCAATTACTACAATGAGACAGAGGAACAAGAGACTGAGGCAAAGGCCGTGAAGGAAGCATTGGAAGCCCGCGGCTCCGCCGGAAAGAAGCCGGGAAAAAGCCACTGGAAGAATCGCCCAAATGCTGCAAGCTGACCTACGGGGACGATCTGCAGTTCCTGTGCTCGTCTTGAGCGCATACTAGTCATAGCCGTCTGGTACTTCCATGACTCTTAGCGAAACCGGAAAAGACTGCGGAGATCTAGCTACTGCCGACCTTCCACGAGCACAGTGGCACATGGAGAAGCAGCTAACGACTGGGGCCACGATATCCGGAACTCTCCTTCAATGCATCAGCTTACTTTAGTTACCGAGTTCGTGCATATTTATACCGAGAGGATTCCGTCTCAGCTTCGGCTGACTGTATCTATGTCATCGCTCACAAAAGCTATTCCATCTTTTTATTCCGCTTGATAGTACGGTAAGCCACTCTGCAATAATGTCAGCCCAACACTTCGGCGATGATTTTGTCTACGGGTGGCCGAGGAAGCAGTGTGGTTGTGACCAGATTATCGAACAATGCCTGTATTGTTCTGGAAGCTACTTTGAGTGGGTGGATGGCACCGAACCTGCAATGGCTGGCCCCGTTTCAATTTCCCGCTGACACCCGGGTAGATGTCCCAGCTGTCCTCAGTGTCACGGACTCGCGTATGTTGAAGCCCCCTGTCCTCACAGCCAGAACTTCATCGACACGCCAGCTGCTTCGGCTTCCTTTGCAGCTTCTGCCACATCGTCTTCGGTTGAGGGCCTGGTGGCAATGCCTGCCTTGCCATTCCTATACGGCATGAAAAAGAAGCCGTCACAGTCCTCTTTCGGAGGAAGTGAGGACAGGAACGAAGCACGAAGTGTTGGAGCCAATAGCTCCAGAGATAGGAGTGGTCCCTCGTCCATGACGTCGTCGCCCTCTTCAAAGTGTTTGCCCTCGCCATCTACTCCACCTTCGCCATCTCCCAGGAGGCGGCCAAGGCACCTAAGCGGCGATAGGAGCGCGTTGCCCAGAGGAAAATCCCACAGAAGTTCGGGGGGCAATTGTGGAGGCAGCGACAGAGGCAGGAAATAAAGAAAGCACGCTGCGCGCAGCTTATATCGTAGTTCTCGCTGCCAGGATTACAGTTGAGGCGGGAGGCGGAGCCGAAGCATATGTCTTTACGCTACGCTTAAGAAATGTGAATGCTCACGTTACTGACGGCCGATATTTTCAACTGTGTTTTACTTTGCCCTATCTCTAACACCGACGGTGTAGGAGTGACGAGAAGTAGAAAGATTGCAACGCTGCCAAGGCCTTTTTAGATTATGCTAGGCTGGGGTGGAGAGTTTATACTGGGACTAGAGAGAGGAGCGAAACAACTCCTTAATTGGTTAAATCTACAAAATAAAACTTACAAAATAGTAATATTAAAATTCGTTTGCGGGAAACGATACCATGGAGAAGAGCAGGCTTAGCAAAACCACTAGCTGCCATGTGCGTAGTCGTTAACTTCTTCTACGACTTCGGGTTGACGACTTCGAACCGTATAAACACTGGAGTATCTAGACATGAGGCTATAAGGTTCCAATATGACTTGTGATTTATCATTATAGATTTGAGGGGTTACAGAGATCTTCCAAAGCCAAATTGCTACTGCATAAGCGTAAATCTATATATCTATATATATACAGCAATAGCCACATTGACGCTGCGGGTGGCTACAGCTACATATGGCCACCTGGGATTGTCGTACGACTAAAATCGAGGGCCTGGAGTTGTAGCCTATATTATTTCTTTGAAACGAATGTGCTTTTGAGGCCGATCTATACTCGTGTCGTTCCGCTTCCAAAGCGTTGCTGGTGTAAGTGGTCACGTGAGTAAATTATTATGACTAATCAGATTACTGGTTTTAGCTTCAAAGTTTCCCCACTGACGAGCGGCCACAGCTGCGCGACGTTCTCTCCTCTGCTTACCAGAACGTACATCTGCAGAAAGACAGCATGTCGGTCATCCTATGTACAGGTGAGGCTGCCCTCGACCGTACAAACTATTGGATGCTTCTGGATAAGGAAAAACTGACATTACCTGTGGGGAACTAGCCGGCTACGACCACACGATCCGGTAAGAAAAGGCCGTCCGGACTCTTGCAGTTTCGCTCTCGATTGCTCTCGATTGCTGACCAAGATTGTTGACAGGTTCTGGGAGGCACTCTCGGGCATCTGCTCGCGCACCATCCAGCACCCGGACTCGCAGGTGAATCGGCTATGCATCTCGCCCGACAAGCGGTTCCTGGCGGCCGCAGGCCACCACACGGTGAAGCTGTTCGACATCAAGTCGACCAATCCAAATCCGCTGCTGGTGTTTGAGGGACACACGACAAATGTGACGGGCGTGGCGTTCCACTGCGAGGGCAAGTGGATGGTGACGAGCTCAGAGGATGGTACGGTCAAGATCTGGGACACGCGCACCGCCGTGATTCAGCGGTCGTACAGCCACGGCTGTCCGGTCAACGACGTGGTGATCCACCCGAACCAGGGCGAGATCATCAGCTGCGACCGCGGCGGAAGCATCCGGGTGTGGGACCTGTCCGAGAACAACTGCACGCACGAGCTGATCCCGGAGGAGGACGTGTCGGTGGCCTGCGTGACTATGGGTATCGAGGGCTACCTGCTCTGCGCGGCAAACAACAATGTGAGTGCGGTCGCGATGGTTGAGGAGGGAGAGAGAGAGAGAGAGAGAGCTGTGGTAGCTGACCAGCCACTTCGTCATCTAGGGCAACGTTTTTATCTGGCAGATGCTGCCGATGTACGAGCGCACGAAGCCGGTCCCGATCACGCAGTTCAACGCTCACAAGGAGTTCATCACGCGCATCCTGCTGTCACCCGACGGCAAGCGGCTGGCCACGTGCAGCGCCGACCACACGGCCAAGATCTGGGAGGTGGACACGACGCCGCTGGCAGCCGACGAGACTCCCAAGCCGCTCGTGCTCGACGCCACGCTCAGCCAGCACCAGCGCTGGGTATGGGACTGCGCCTTCAGCGCTGACTCTGCATACCTGGTGACGGCCTCGTCGGACCACTACGCGCGGCTCTGGGAGCTGCACAGCCAGCAGGTCATCCGGCAGTACAACGGACACCATCGCGGTGCCGTCTGTGTGGCGCTGAACGACTATTCGGACACTCGATAAGCCTAAAACCAGTACAAAAAACATAGGACGAGAAAACAGGGAACAGGGAACAGGAGACGGAGCGACGTGCGATGCCGTTGCCATCTTCGTTCCCCGCCTTTGATCCATCACTTTCTTTTTCCTGTCCCTCCCCTGCTCTGTCATCTCTATACGCTTTTGATTTTTGCCTACTTTTGAGACCGGACGAGTTGGGAAGGAGAAGAGTAACGAAGCAGTCGGGCGACGAAATCGACTGGTCCCTAGTTGTCTACACCAGCGCCAGGATACTGACAAAGAAGAAGAGCACACGACCTTGTGAGCAGACGCTCGAAGATAGAGAGGGTTGGGCGGGCCTTTTTTTCCTTGTTTGCATCAGGCGCTCTTAGCCTGCCATGAATGCTCAGTCATACTGCGAGCAAGAGACGCATTGTCCAGTCCGAGAACGGGAGAGCTGGACCTCTACAGCCTTCCTTTCCTGCGCGTGGGGAGGGCGCTAGGTGGAGAAGAAGAGAAAGACGCAAGAAATGCATTGCTGGCAATCAAACGAGCGGCTTATAAGCGACTTGGATTGGATGGGCGATCGGTACACTGAAAGCTATACTTAATGAGGACATCTAAAGATTAGGCTCAAAACAAATTTATCATCTTTCTCACATTCCTGGCTGATATCCCATGCCGCTATCGCAAGTAAAACAATCGATTAGACGCCCGGCCAATGCTGCGGTGCGTTAATCAGCCAAAGTCGCCGCTTTCTAGTTTAATCAATCAATCCTCCCAGATTTGCCGCCCGTATAGAACAGTGCTTCCAGACCTCTCCGCTCTCACCAGCCATCATCCCAAGCATCGGCGTCGTCTGTTTCTTTTGGTTTAAGGTCAATTTTTCGAGGAGCCGAGGCAGTCTTTGGCGCTGACGACAGTTTGCTGGCAGTCGGGCGCTTGGCGTTGGCGATGGTATTGCTGGATGCTTTGGCGAGGCCTTTGGGCAGCGGCTTGCTGGTGCCCTTCTTGTTCGCCTGTGCTGCGAGCCATCCGGCGAAATCGGGCTCCGAATCATCCGACCCGAACGGCTGCACACCGCCACTGCCGCTGCTGACTGCCCGCTTAGCCGCCGCAGGCGCAGTCTTCTGAGCCTTTGGCTCAAACGGATCTTCGTCTCCTTCTGGCGTGTCCCACGCGTCGGCTCCGTTCTCGTCGCCAAATCCACTGTCCATGGCGCCCCACGCATCGGCATCATTGCTGTCGTCTTGCGCAAAGTATGACTCCGCTGCCATGTTGGATTCCGATGAGGTTCGTGACATGGGCGCTGATACTGGTGGAGATTTCACTGCCTGGCGATGCAAAGCCGAGGCTGACGACATCCGGCTTGCCGCCGCTTTGACAGCTGGCGCGGCTGGAGACGGAGCCGGCTTGGCTGTCGAGACACCATTTGCAGACGCTACCCCCGACTCGATCTCGCCCGCGGCTGAGGAAATTTTGTTGGTAAATGAAGATATGGCCCAGCCGGTCCATGAGCCTGCAGGCCCAGGCCCGTTTGTCGGTCCGTTGGGCTGTGGTGTGCTCACACGCTCAGCATCAGCGGCTGCGGCGGTGGGTGGTGGCAGCACGGTGTCTGGCATGCCGGAGGCAGCCTTTTGAATTTTGTGCATAAAAGCTTCCATAGTCTTGACGGCTTGGTCGCGGATCGGTTTTTCCTTGTCAATGAGAATAGGACAAACTGCCGGCAGAATTCGGAACGCGATGTCGTCGGGTGAGAAGTATTCGGTCGTGGCTGCCAGAGCCATCAGCGAGGCATTGCGGGCGTGCACGAATGGGTCGCGGAGCGATCGTGAAAATGCGGCGATCAGGACCTTGGACCGAGACGATGAGCCCAGGTTCTTGGCAATCTTGCCAAGACAGATGGTGGTGTTGGTGCGGATACCAGGCTGTTCGTCGTTGGCCGTCTTGGCCAGATATCGCAGGAGCTCGCCGTTGATCGTGCGATCGGAGAGCTTAGTGATAAGCACCAGAACCGACTTTAATGTCTGCTCACGCACAACGGGCGCCAGGTCTGTGAAGCCGCTCACCTGTAGCCGGTGTTAGTAAGCCGCATGGAAGCCGCGTGGAGTAGATATTCGTATGATACATACAACTTGTGGAAAGATCTTGTCGTTGACGGTCCGCTGTGACAGCCGGTCGATCATGAGAGGCAGGTTGTCAAGCAGGCATACACGAATAGCCCGGTCTGGGTTGCTGAACAGCCGGATAACCACAGGCGTGACCTTCGCATCAAAGTCGTCGTTCGAGAGCTTTGTGCTGATCTTCATGACGATTGAAAACGCTTTCGGACCTGCGCCACCAAACTCGACTGATTTCAAGAGTTCGGGAAGGACTTTCATCTTAAAAAAGTCCTCCGGAAAGTCGTCCGTGAGACCGCTGAGGTCACTGCGTTGTGCATAAGCATGTGGCATGAAATATATAAGATTGCAAAGGGTGGAAAGAAGGGGGTCGGGCTAGCCGTACTCCAAGAACTGCTCCCGCTCTGTCTCGGACTTGACCCCAAGATTCTCAATGCCATCTGTCAGCTTGATGAGGGGTGAATCGAAAAAGGCACCGCTCCGCTGTCCTAGTTCGAGGAAGTTGCCAACGGTTATACGCGCTTTCGGGTTGGCGTTTACGAGTCGTTTGTAGCCAACCTGCATCGCGGGGGGGATGCCTTTGGTTTGGCCGGCCTGGTCGGTTCCAATGTAATCGCCGTTGTTAAAGGCCTCAAATAGCAATATGCCAAAGTTGAACGAGTCCACTGCCGAGTGGCTGCTGCGCTTGATTGCATCCCATCCATTCCGCGCAAGCTCTGGGGGCATGTATCTGCCTGCGTCAGGCACCAAGCTTCCTAGGTTCTAGTTGGCAGTGTTAGCGGAACAGGGGACGAGGGGGGGGGGTGTTTCTATGTTTCTCGCCGGAAAAGCTGCAACTCACGTAGATAACGGCTTCGTCGTCTTTGACATTGCTCAACACCTCAAAGCCACCGAGCTTCCACTCGCCGCTTTCGGACGTGAACACTGAGGAGACCTTGAGGCTTCCATGGATCGACGACGCCTCATCATTTATGAATTTTATAGTCCTCTTAGCATGTTGTCAGCACAAGCTCAGTGGGCGTCTTCTGCTGATGGATCAAGGCCGGGACTGGGACTTCTGTACCGCTATGCTGAACAGCCCCCATTTTAGTGTCTCGGGGCTCAGGCTCTTTCGTTTCAGGTGCCATCTGAGGGGAATGACGCGTTCAGTTGCAATGTATATGTACGTGTCCGACTCGGCAGTGTCCAACACCTTGATCACGCCAGGATGTCGTAGAGTTCGAAGCTTCTTGAGGGCGTTGCGCGCCAGCGGCAGACGTGACTTGTTTCCGGTGACGTCGAAGGAAAAAATGCTGCAGTCAGACCCGTCTTCCTGGTAACTGTCAGCTGAAAGCCCCCCCGGAAAAGACAGCAGGCTGCCAGCAGAGGGCTGTCATATGGGGGGACGCACTCGACGGGTCCCGTTGTACAGAGTCCATATCGATGGATCAAGATCGACGCGGTCACCAAATGAATAGGGAAAAGCTGATCCTTTGGCAATGGCCGACGCGACCGCTGACTTGAGGAAATCCATAGATTGACACCAGCCCTACCAGAAGGCTGGAAGAGAAACAGCTCTGAAAACAAGGATATAATCGGCAATCGGCAAATCGGCAACGTGTGCTGTCGCGTCGCAACACAATCGGGTTATACTCGTATTGAACTAGACGTTGACGATAAGTGGCCCCTCCTACATTCCTATTCTGGTGGAAGACGCCCTCGGAATATTGTTATTCCGGATATGATACTGGACGCGTCTAGCGTTTGTTTAAGCCCGGGATTTCGCTATACTCGCCGGTTGCTTCGTCTGTCTTTCTTCGCTTCTTCAGGATCAGCTGATAGGATGCTTGTTGGGTCTGCGGCGTTTGTATTCTCGATTTGAGACTTTCAGTGTGAAAACATATGCTTTCGAGATGTTTAGTCTGTAAATGTATAAGCTGTAGAAAGCGCCGGCAGCAGTCCAGTAGCTAGTTGGTGGTAGAGAACAGCAGCATGCCGACATCCAAGGCTGAGATGCCTGTTCCCATCCTCACCTCTTGGCCAATTGTCAGAAAGATTCAGCGACATATGAGAGAAGGATCGGAGACTTTCCCGAAGCATAGTCCTTCAGCATCTGAGACTATGGTAGGAAATTGTATACACCGAAATTGCAAGCTTCCACTCTATAGCCAGCATCTTGAGTACACGTGAGCCTAGGGGGACTCGCAGCACACAGATCGTTTGGATCTTGACGGACGTGGACGTATCCGTTTTCACGGTATAACGGCCCTAAAAGAGGCCTCAAACCTGGGCACAGGATACGTGCGTCCGTGGCAGCCTTGAGCCTCGAGCCTCGAACCTCGAGCCTCGAACCTCGAGCCTCGGGCGCGGGGCTGTCAACAACCGGCCAGACATTTCTACGAGGTCACGTGTTCGGTGGACGACTATCCAATCTTGCTACTGCCATGTGTCTCTCAGCACAAGCAGGGCTGCCCCGGGGCTCAGAGGCGACCTGGCGGTGGTGGAACTTGACCTGGCTGTCAGATAGAGCAGGCCACAAGGACCAGCCTAGGCAAGACGGCCTTGTCTAGTGTTAATTGGCGGACTGAACTGTGAGAATTTGCAGGCTGTCTGCACACGTGATCCGTTCCAGATCGCCAGCCAATCCGAGGGCTGGAACGGGCGTTTTGGACTAGTTCAGATACGGTCGCACCTTCCCAGCGCCCAAGCGCAAAGGGAGCCCAGTGAAATTCACAGCCGCCCCGATTGTTTTTTCGACGACGTCTCGCCCAAGTTGCTCGTTCTCTCACGCCAACCAGCTGGTTTCGCCCCGTCTCTCTCGGCTCTGTGCCTGGAAGTCCCTGCCCTCGCAGCACCGAAATCATCCGTGCCGTGGGGCCAGTAAGGTCGCGACGCTCTCTTCTTCGCGGCGCGGTGTTGATTCCCCAGCGCCTCTCTCTTTCTCTCTCTCTGTTGTCCTGCTGCTCTCCTGTTTCTGCTGGGCCGTCGAGATCGGCCCGCCTGTCTTCATGATTCTCATAGTGGCAGGGCGCCAGTGCCAATGACAGACGAGCAGGATCATCCGCTTTGTTTTCTCTGGCGCAACCGTTCCTCTGGGCAGAACGCGTGGCGCAGTTGAGTAAGTCCTCTTCGTCTCGAGTTTCTCTCACCTTCTCTTTCATCACACTTTCACTGCATTGTTGCATTCCAACAACCCACTTCTTCAATTCTCCCCCATTTCACGTGTGTCTATGATGATTATTGGTAAAAGGTCAGACGGATGTCATGCTCCCCTGGTTTTTTATGACCTGCTCCCTTATCCCATCCATCCCCTAGTCTCGCGATCTGGCTGCCTCGTTGGAAGTGGCTAGCCTCGCTAGTCGCCCCCTCCGCTGCCAGGCGGCTCTCTGGTTATTCCTCCGGGCTGCGCCTACGACTATGGCCTGCCCCGGACTTGACGAGTTGCTGTCCAGCAAATTCCGAAGACATTTTTCTCTCCTGAGTGAGATGCTCTTCTACTGCCACCTTTTTGGGGCCTCGGCTGTCGCCCCGCAAATGACTATTTATTTCTGTCATTTGCGCACCCAATCGGCACTGAGACCAAAGGCTGTGGCAGACATTTAGGGGCGCGGAAGTTTACCTGGTCTGAAGCACAGCATTTCCTTGGGGTGTCGCGCTTTTGATCCTGTGCACTTCCGCCCCCTGCCCTTTCACGCGAGATGGACGGATGGTACGGGAGAACTCGTGCGAAGCCGTTGAGCGATTCGGATGATGACTGCTATAAGAAACTGAAAAGACCTGAGACGGACAAATTCCCCTAAGCTTGCGTCCTGTCAGAACCCCAATGATTTTAGACTAATGCGGCCCTAGAGCAGAGATATTGCATTATATCCTGCAGCCACATATCCGCTTCTAATGTGCTCACTGGCTCTGGTCTCTCATCAACCAAGACAGTTTGCTCCGCGAGGAGTGTCCCTCCTTCTATTGTTATAGGGGTGGTGAGCAGCTAGCCCTTTACGTTTGTTTGTTTTCGGCCTCACCCTCTAATCGGCGTCCAGGTCACGACACGGCTCTCCGGGGCCAGAGAAAGGACACACAAGAGCAAAGAAAATGGCACGGGGAGCCATGACCCCAACCCCCAGCAACGGCAGCATGAGCGGCGAAGACCGTGCAGCCGGAGCGCCCTGCTCCTTTACCAACTGCAAACTTCCGTCATTCTCCGGAACACCATTATGTCTAGAGCACCTACAGAGCATAGGGGTGAAGCCAAAAAAGCCCGGTGGGGCTAATGGGCCTAGTGGGCCTAATGGCAGCATACGAAACCGCCGGCCTGATATGCCAGCCTCAGGGCCGCCGTCCCCGTCGGCATCGAAGAACGGAGTCCAGCCGCGGTCGCCGTTTCTGAGGAGAAAAACCGCCCCCAGCGTCCACAAGACGTTCCTGCCTCCCGCGTCGACGATTAAAAGCTCACAAGCTACATCGACTCCCCGGCTGCCAATAGCGGTGTCATTGCATAAAATTACCGATGTCACATCTGCAGCATCAGCAGAGCCAGCAGGCAGACAAAGAGACGCCGCTTCAGAACGACGGTCATTCGAACGTCGCGAGCTCTTGGAAGCGCGGTCAATGGTCTTCTACCCGGACAGTAGCAGCCCGATGTACATGGCAGACTTCCTGCCGTCAGACTCAGCTAGCCCCCAAAGCTCAGATGGTGCCGGCGAGATCCTGGCGGGCGGGCGTTTGGCCGCAGACGGTGGCAGCAGCAACCGGGGGGTAGCCGCAACAAATGGCATCACAGCCGAAAACAGCAAGCCTCGCACTACTGGAGGCCGCGGGGGATTGAATGATAAGGAGAACCAGAACCGTGAAGCAACAACGGTAGCGTCTAGACGCGCAGGCTCCGGGCCGCGAGGCTGGTGGGATGTTGAGTACCGGAGGCGAGGCAAGACAGCCGGGACGGCCGGGATGGCCAGAACGGCGACGGAGAGACCAGAGCATGGAAGCCTGGATGATCTGTCTTACGCGCGCCTCCCCATACCGTCGACGCCTCTGCGCATCTCGGCGCTGTATCGGAGGGACCGGGGGACAGAGAACAGCGACCGCAGCGAACAGCACCGGAGACTCAGACCGACCCATGTCCCGCTGACAGGTCCTCGTTTTTCTCTGGATGCATACGTCTACAGCCAGGACGGCGCATCAGAGGCGCCTGCGGGCGTTCCGGTGCCATCCGAGGCCGAGATGGCGACAGCGCGGACCAGGGCTGCAGCGGCGGCATTGTTGGCGGCACCGCTGGCGGCACCGTCTCCCTTCTCGGCTCAGCCGTCGTACATTTTCGCGCACATGGATCCGCGAATACACTGGATGCGGCCGCGGCCGGCCGGCTGGCACACAGCCAAGCAGGCGGAGATCAAGGCGCGAGGCGGCCGCAAGGCCAACTTTGGTAAGGTGGCCAGGCGGATGGCCGAGCAGCGACGGCGAGAGTCGAGGCTGAGCAGCGGAACTGCAGCTAACGGCATAACAAATGGCATGTCCGCCAACGGTATGTCTGCCAATGGCTTGGCGAATGGAGCTGCCAACGGGATTCCCGATAAGATAGCCAACGGAACAGCAGATGGACTCGCCAACGGGGCTGTCAATGCCGGCCACGACGCAGACGAGAGTGCGGACGACAGCCCCGGGACGGGTCCCAACAAGGCCGGTGCCGGCTCCTCTGCTTCTGGCGAGTCTGCGTGGGAGAGAGACCTGCCTCCAGAAGTGCACGGCAACAAGCAGTGGATCAAATTCCTCGGCCTGTTCTCCCAGCACAGCGACGAGCGACGGGAGAGCCTCCGGGCACAACAGCAGACACTACATCAGAGGTAGACAGAGGCTCTGGAAGTAAGACGCAAACGAACTGCTTCCCCTTTCCTCCATCTATATTTGCACTACTGTCAGAGCTGTCGTTGCTGCCTCTACGTGCATGTGCATGTGCATTTGCATTTGCATTTGCATTTGCATGTATCTAAATATATATATATATCATCTGTCTTCGTTATATTTTTTCCCTTTTCTCTCTTTCTTCTCGTCAGTTCAACCGACATACCATTTTGCAATCCTTCAGGGAAACTATACCGGGCTTCTTTCTTTGACTCTCGCTGTCACATACGGAGCTGACTAAATACATATTATTATCGCAAACACTATCATGCGCCGTTTATATGCTTAAAGGGCCATTCAATGGGTCGTGACTAACCTTAAAAATACAACACTATACAGAACTCTCTTTGGAGCGGTATCATAAAATAAACTACTATTTTCTGGCAACAGAGAGGAAGCTGGCACACTGAGAGCTTTTCGAGTCTAGCACTCCTGTTTTCGTGAAGTGGGAAATATAGTCCGAGAGTTGGAGTGTGGGGCAGTTAGACTAAAGACTAAGATGGATGCTATGCTTTTAGTACGGCGTCTACGACGTAAGATAGTAAATATAGGTCCTGGGAAACCTGATAAAAGCTACAGTAACGAAAGAATGGCGAGAGCGCTGTCTGTCTTCAACTATTGCTAGTTATAGACAGTATAGACGAGAGCCTGTGTGCAGCCGATTTTCGGCAAGATAGAGAGGAGAGAGGGGCCGTGAAAGCTCGCAATCTAAAACACAGCGATTAGCCGCCTAGGCATAATTTGCAGCGACTACCTACAGAGTAGCGAAACTGTTGAAATGGTTTTGATGTATCTTATCTCCTGATATAAATCACTATTTTGAAGCCCAAACACCCTTCCGCCCATTTCAGTCTAAAAGCGCATATATACATGACCCATCCTATTTACACCAGAGATGCCCAGTCTCAGTTGTTTCCCTAGTTCTTTCTACTCTTTCTCTTTCTTATCTCTTTTCTTTTCTTTTCTTTTCTTTTATCTCTTTCCCTCCCTTGCTCTCTTTTCGCCGCTCCTCCCCCCCC
>JRUC01000044.1:0-55583 GCA_000806385.1 Leptographium procerum
GTGGTGGTGGTGGTTGTGGTGGTGGAGGAGGAGGTGAGTTTAGACGCCTAAATCTTGTCACGCGTGTGTCTATCGCAATATCAGCATTACTAACCAACATACAGGTTCTTGACCGACACGATATTGTTACGACGGGAGCAGTACGGAGTGTTTATTCTGGAACTCGAATAGTTTTCTCACTCAATATTTCGTTTGTCTTTTGGTGTTTATCTGCTGCCTCTGTATTTCGACCGCCAAATGCATAAGGTAGCCGTATCGGGTCAATCTATTTGCCGTCTTACAACTAAACGCCGAATGCCACATTGAGTACTTGATGTGGCGTAGGGATTATATTGTGTTTTTGGAGTGGTCTATATACTACATCAGCTTAAGCTGCTGGCTATTATCTGACGGGGCGAGATCAAGAATGTCAGCGCTGAATGTCGATTTCTGAAATCGCCAACTTCTGTTTTCGAAGTCGGAAGAAATGACCAAATAAAATTACGCCGGAACGTATTTCCATTGTATTCGAATCATTACTGATATCATTTCTGTTTTCTAAAAGGGCTGCAATCTTGAGTTCTCGGTTTTTTGAGGTCACAGACTGTCTTCTGCCATAATCAGCCACTGATCTCCCGGCTACATACTTGCGAGATGAGCGCCACCGTTGCCATTATTGGCGGCGGCCCCTGCGGTCTGACGCTCGCACGACTTTTGGAGCGCAAGGGCGTCGACTATGTTGTCTACGAGCGTGACGAGCACAGGTGTTCCGGCAGTGCCGGAGGCAGCCTTGACATCCATGCTGAGACGGGCCAGCAGTCGCTGCGGGAAGCCGGCCTGCTGGACTCGTTCAAGAAGCTCGCGCGATACGATGACACATCCTTTGTCGTCGCGGACAAGAACGGGAACCGGCTCCTCGAAGCAGGCGAAGGTCGAGAGGCGCCCGAGATCGACCGTCTAGAGCTGCGACAGCTTCTGCTGGACTCGGTTCCGGCCGACAAGATCCGGTGGGCCCACAAGCTGACCAACGTGTCGCTGGACGGCGGCCTAGATGGCGGCCTGGACGGTAGCAGTAGAAAAACACCGGTACTGCACTGGGCCAGCGGTGCAACGACAACCGGGCATAAACTTGTTGTTGGGACTGATGGTGCCTGGAGCAGAGTTCGACCAGTGGTGAGACTTTCTGTTGGCGTTCTCCTTGTTTTCGTTCTCTTCCTTTCTCTTCCTTCCTCTTCCTTTCTCTTCCTTTCTCTTCCTTTCTCTTCCTTTCTCTTCCTTTCTCTTTCCCTTTCTTCTCTAAACGGTCTGCTAATAGATCAGATCACGAAAGCAGTCCCGCTGTACTCTGGCTATAGCTACATTGAGGGCAGGATCCAGCCAGACAGCCCGCACTATGAAACGGTTGCCAACCATTTCGGACGCGGCTCGTCCTTAAATATTGGCTCGGGCAAGTACATTGCTACACAGCGACAAGGCGACCTCTCATACAGGGTCTACTTTGCCGTCCCAGTACCCGAAGATTTCTTCCGCAACGGAACCGCCAATCTCGATGACATGGAAGCCACGCGCCGCCTCTTGCTGTCGACCGACTTTTTCGCCGACTGGCCGGACCACCTTTATCACGGCCTCATCCGATACGCGACCGACTTCCGCAGCTGGCCGCTGTACTCGCTATCCCCCGAGACACTGAAATGGCAGTCTGTCTCGGGCGTCACCCTAGCCGGTGATGCGGCCCATGTGTCGGTGCCCAATGGCGAGGGCGTCAACTGCGCCATGACAGATGCGCTCAGGCTAGCGGAAAAGATTGCTGAGCACGGCTCCGAGACGGAGGGCCTGGCCGAGGCCGTGCGGGAATACGAGGCCGGCATGTTTGTGCGCGGCATGGATACCATCACCAGCGGACACGCAATGGCGGCCGTCATGTTCAGTGACGATCCCCAGGCGTTTCTGCAGCTTGTAAGCTCGTGGCAGGACGAGTGACCGAAGAAGGTTGGGTCTAGGGTGCCCCAAACAGCTGCTCGCCATCGTTCGGTTCAGCTTGTTTGACACTTGAATATTTTGAGACATACTCTAGAACTACCCAAAGAGAGCTAGATCTAACCTCTGTTGATTCAGCACAGCTTTATGGGCCCGTCTTCCTTATGGTGCCAAAATCTGGCAGTCTTTGTTCTGTCGCCAGCATGTCTTGAATCTCCTGGAAGAGCGCCTCCTTTTCTTCTTCGGAAATAGGAAGAACTGGCTGCCTTGGAAGGCCTCCGTAGCCGTGGAACCCGTTGAGGATCGCCTTGAATCCCGGAATTGCTCTCTTGGTCAAAGCCCAGTCTGCCTGGGCTAGTTTCTGTTGTTCTAACCGGGCCTCTTCGAGTCGGCCTGCCACGTATAGGTCGTAGACGCGCACGCAAGCGCGTGGAAAGACGTTGGCAGCGCCAACGATGGCGCCACTGCCACCAACAGACAGCGCTGGAACAACGGCGTCTGCCACGCCCGAGAACGCCATATACGGTGACTTCTGAAGCTGTAGCTCAGACGGGGCCGCGGCAGTGGCCAGCACGACCCGTGCGAGCTTGCCAATGTTTCCGCAGGTGAACTTGGTACCGACGATATTTGGGTGCTGTGCGAGCCGGATGAGCAGGTCCGAGTCAAGATCTAGGCCCGCCACAGCGCCAGGGTAGTTGTAGATGACGACAGGCAGCGGGCTCGCGTCGGCGACGGCGACGAAGAACGCCTCAATAGCGCGGGCGTCCATGGCCCAGCGGAAGAAGCTGGGCGTCAGCAGCAGCGCGGCGATTGCTCCGGCTGCCCGGGCATCGGCGATGAGCGCGAGCGTCCCGCGCACAGACTGATCGGAGGCGCCGGCCATGACGGCCACGTCGGTGAAGCCGGCCGCATCGAGCGCCGAACGCGTGGTTCGGGTCACGTGAACACGCTCCTCGGCCGAGAGGTGGACGGACTCGCCGTTGGAGCCGTTGGTCACGATGCCGACGCAGCCGGCCTGGGCCATGCGCACGGCGTGTCTCTCAATGGTGGGCAGGTCGAGCTCTCCGGAGGCCTCGTCAAAGAAGACCTGGGTGGGCGCCCAGATGCCGCGTGGCAGGGCCGTTTCGGATGCGGGCTTGGCCATGGCAGGGATGTCGTGATTGGGGGTCAAGGGACTGGCTGGCTATAGCTGGGCATTCATTTGGAATTCTAATTGCAGCAGATCACGCAGGAACAGCGAAAAATACACACACGCTCACTTAAGTAAGACTGAGGATGCCAAGAGACCGCCCCGGCATCCTCGCCTACAGGGTTACGAACACCCTTTTTCTTCTTTTTTTTTGGTTGTTAGAAGCTGCTCGTGAACAGCTGATATCCCAAAAAGCGGGCCATCGGGGGGAGGCGGCATGGATGGCAGATGGCATGTTGAGTGCGATCATGATACGGGGATAGGCGGCACGGGGATAGGCGGCAGTCGCACTGTGGGCACGATCTAAAGAGTCGACCCCACAAACTGTAGCAACCAGCACTCGTAGATCATGAGCTCCATCGGCTGCTCTGTGGCCGACGGTTGGTGGAATGGGTTGTCGCAATTACTCCGCGACCGCAGCAGCAGCTCTCTGTTCACTGTACGGCTATTTTATCTTGTTTTAAGACAAAAACATGTCTTCCTTTATCAGTTCAAGTTTCTCATAAGCTTGATTTTGTACTGTGACGAACGTGAGGTTGACTATCCAACAAAAATCATCTCAGCACACCGAAGTTTTTGCCGTCATCCAACATGGGCTCCATCCGGGATTCTCCCTCCCTCGAAAATGTCGAGATCGTCGGCTTCACAGTCACCGATCTCCGTTTCCCGACCAGTCTTGACGGCGTCGGCTCAGATGCTATGCACGTCGGTACAAACGGTTCACACCCGTATGTGAGGTTGCAGACGAACCAGCCTGGACTTGTGGGCGAGGGAATAGTGAGTTTTGGTTTGCAGAATCAAACGAGAAGGAGAAAAAGAAGAAGAAGAAGAAAAAGAAGAAGGAAAAGAAGAAGAAGAAGAAGAAGAAGAAAGAACCAAAGCAGAAGAAAGAAGAGGAACAAAAAACTCGCGGGAAGGAACCAAATAACAGCTTCAAGAATCCCGTCTTTGCAAATTACTGATTACGAAAATACAGGCATTTAGCAATGGCCGAGGCAGCGAGCTCATCTGCATGGCCCTGGACATCTTTGCCCGCCGGGTGGTGGGCAAGAACATGCAGCAGCTGACGCGCGACATGGGCAAGACGTGGCGGTACATGGTCTCGGACTCGCAGTACCGCTGGGTCGGGCCGGAAAAGTCGGTGACCCATCTCGCCGTGGCCGGCGTGCTCAACGCGGTCTGGGACCTCTGGGGCAAGATCGCGCAGAAGCCGGTGTGGCGGATCGTCTGCGACATGAGCGCCGAGGAGGTGGTGCGCTGCATCGACTTCCGCTATATCACCGACGCACTGACGCCGGACGAGGCCGTCGGCCTGCTCAAGGCCACACAGGCGGGAAAAGAAGAGCGGCTGCAGGAGGCCCTGGCCGACAAGGCCGTGCCGGCATACACGACCAGCCCCGGCTGGCTGGCCTTTAGCGGCGACCACATGAAGGAGGTGCTGCACCAGACCATCGCCGACGGCTTCACCGTCTTCAAGTTCAAGGTCGGCACGAGCGTCGAGGCCGACCGAGCCCGGCTGCAGGCAGTACGCGACGTGCTGGGCTACGACGACCGGTACCAGATCATGATCGATGCCAACCAGGTCTGGAGCGTGCCCGAGGCAATTGCATACATGAAGCAGCTGGTTGAGTTCAGGCCCGTGTTTATCGAGGGTACGCTTTCTGGGTACAGAGAGAAAGTGCAGAGCTCTTGTTTTCTGTTTTCTTTCTTTTTCTTTTTCTCTTTTTCTCTTTTTCTCTTTTTCTTCCCTTACTCACCTACTAATATGCATGTTACAGAACCCACAAACCCTGACGATATCCTGGGCCACGCGGCCATCCGAAAGGCCCTGAAGCCGTACGGGGTCGGCGTGGCCACGGGCGAGGCTGCCCAGAACCGGGTCACTTTCAAGCAGCTGCTGCAAGCAGAGGCCACTGACGTGGTCCAGATCGACGCCGTCCGCCTCGGAAGCGTAAACGAGTGTCTGGCCGTGATGCTCATGGCCCTCAAGTTCAACGTACCCTGTGTGCCGCACAACGGCGCCATGGGACTGACCGAGCTGACGTCGCATTTGAGCACAATCGACTACGTTGCCATCAGCGGAAAGCGGTCGATGCTCGAGTTTGCCGACAGCCATCGTGAGAGCCTGCGCCACCCGTCGCAGATCAAGGACGCCCACTACGTCACGCCGCTGGACCCGGGCTACTCCATCGGCTACACGGACGAGGCGGTTGAGAAATACACGTACCCCAGCGGCACCTTTTGGAGCAGCGAAATTGGAAAGCAGATTATTGCGCAGCCAACTGGCGGAGAGCTGTAGCCACGTCAGTTTCGTAGATCTTCTTTTCTTTTTGAATATATTCAAACACATTTCGTTACAAGTGCTGCTATTCAAGTTCCATTAAAAATCTCGTCACGTTCTATCATATACACGATAAAAGCCGCTGCTTCCTCTGCATATCCTCCATTATGGACACAACGGTCTCGAGACTAGACCCTCTGTATGCCCAGGGCTTGACATTGGTGATGGCGAGGCTCTGCAGCTCGTCTATATCCGGGACAAGACTTGAGAGGGCAGGACTACGCGATGCCAATGTGAGAATGATCAAGCACCCCAGTGATCTGTGATACGAATTAGCTTTTAATGCTCTAAAATAGAGTGTTTTGATCTGAGAAGCATCCGAGATACTAACGACAGTGAAAATGTCCACGTGTACAGGCTCTGCTTCTGCAGTATCTGGGCTGTGTTTTGCAGATATGCCCGGCAGCTCTCGATGCACAGCTCTGCTTTGTTCATGACGTCGCCTGGAGCCGTCTGCAGGCCGTGTGTGACGATGTATAGCACAAAGGGCCGGTGGATGATGTGCCGCGCAGCAAAGTACCGGATCCGCAACACCGTTTCCCGGTCGTCTCTCGGCGGCTCCATCCCTAGAGTCGGGCGGATGGGCTCAGGGATGGACTCGTACCACGAGCTGAGCTGCCGGCAGAGCTCGTCGCACACGGCGGTGACGGACGTGATCTCTTCGGCGGAAAACTCGACGGCCGTCAGAGATGTCGACGACAGAGACAGGAGGCCTTGCCTGCGGGGGTAGAGCGTGTTATGGACGCGGTTGAGCAGCCGGCGGATGGAGATTTCGGCGAGATATGAGGTGGAAAGGGACGAGTCCACCGTGCTGAAGCTAGGGAGGCTCGTCTGGTCGATCAGCTGCTGGAAGCCGCTCTGGGGGAGCTCGAGCTCAGCCAGGCGGTCACATTCGACGACGAAACAGGACCAGAATATGCGGAGGATGCTCTCGCGGGAGGACGCATCGTCATCGCGACTAGGAAGTCTGGTATGTTGGTAAATGGAGGGCGGGAGAAGAAGGAAGGAAGAAGAAGAAGAAGAAAGACGAAGAACGAAAAGAATAAAACGAAAACAATGCATACCGGCTGAGCTTAAACTGGAGAAGAGACGACGCCGAGTAGACCAGACGCCAGCTCTGCAGGGGTCGGACAATGTAGGCAAAGTAGATGCTCGCCAGTACGAGCGCCTGTGGCAGCAGCAGGCCGTAGCTGAACGACCACGACGACATGGAGACCAGCACGGGCAGGGCCGCCTGCATGTAGGCCATTCCAGGAGGCGCCGTCTGTAGAGCGGCTGCGGCCGCAGCCGACCCGGGTGGTGCCAGGATGGTGGCACCAATGGCGAAGACGACGTGGCAGAGGGCCGACTCGATGGTCCACGGGTTCGCGTGCGGGCGGCTCTGCAGAAAGGAGTGGTAGACGGCGCCAAAGTCGTCGCGGTCGAGAATTGGGTGGCAAGGGTAGGCGTGGGCGTAAAAGGCCGACACGAGGCAGTCGAGCAGCTGCCGGTCCATCTGGTCGGCCGTCGGCATCGTGGCCGACAGGGAGGCGAGCTCGGGGGGCAGCGCGTTGCGCGACTCGAGCAGGAAGAAGAGGTCGTCTGGGTACTCGCCGATCAGCTGCTTCATGGCCGGCAGCCGCAGCAAGTAGTTGGACGACGTCTTGTGGCCGGCGGGGATCGTCAGCGGCGGCAGTTGTGCCAGCTCTGGAAGCTCCGGCAGGCTGGACAGTTCCGGCAGATCGGAGAGCTCCGGCCGATTAGAAAATGCAGCCAGGCCCATAGAAGCTGTCCACGGGGTATGAGAGAGGCCCACGCCACTACCACTGCCGCCAGCACCTGCGCCGGCACCACCACCTCCTGCCAGGTCATGGGATAGGATCCGGGCCATCTGCAAGGTCGATGCCGAGATGGATGTCTGCGTCTGGTTGGATGGAGACGAAGCGGCCATGGCGGCCTGCGCCTGTACCTGCGCCTGTGCCTGTGCCTGGGCTTGAGCCTGGGCCACGGCCAGAGACTGGGTCACGGCCGTCTCAACCTGTGCCGACAGGCTCTGCAGCATGCCCTCAATCTCCTGCAGCCGGCCAATGATCTCGCGGCTGCCTCCGCTCGAGTCGATCCGCTTCAGCGGCGTGTCGTCATACTCGCAGTCCACGTCGGCCTCTATGCATCCGCGGCATGACGGCCGGCCGGCGTCGCAGCGACGTTTCCTAAAACGGTGTGAGCCTGGAGAAGATGAGGTAAGGCCGGGCCGCGAGCGGAGCGCAGGAAAAGACTCCAGACGGTACAGACCTGTGGCGGCAGAAGCTGCAGGCCAGTGCAACTCTCCGGCGGCTGAAGCTCATCTTTTGAGTGGGGTCAGAGGACGGCCGGCAGCTTGTTGAGTCGGGTTTTTCTACCAAAGGCGAATGTCTTGCGGGCCACTCGTCCGCGCCGGCGCTGTTTATGTTTTGGCCATCGTTCCGGGTGCACACAGTGTGTACAGTGCGCGATAAACTGTTCTCGTATTGAAATTCGAGCCCCAGACTCTGCCTCCGCATTACTCCACATTTTATGTCAGTTATTGGTCGCGAGACAGAGACTCCACCGCTATGGGTCCACGTTTTGCTCCATCAAGGGTTTCGGCCCAAAATACAAGCTTAGTCGCTTGGTGAGCTGCTTGGTGAGTTGCAACTGAAGTTGAATTATGTGCGAATATTATTTACGCTGCTTTACTCTGTTGGAGCCTCGCTTTGATTTTCCCCGTATACGCAGTTTCACGCTTGATATACAGTTCTCGTACGAGTACTTGTTATAGGGGTGTGGATCTTGCTTCAATAGGTGATTTGTCATGGGCCCATTCACGCCTCATTCGACCCGAGTCTACAAATTGGCGCTTGGCGGTGCCAAGACTGTTATGGCCGTTATTGTATCCTACGTCGTATTTAAATACTCACGAGCAGCGACGCCATCTCGCTCGCGGGGGTTTTTTTTTTTTTTCCCAATGATCATAGGAACTCCTTCATTTCGAGGGGTACACATCTTCAAGATGCCGATCCAGCAGAGATTTCCCTTACCGACTCGCGAGCAGTTTCAATACAACATCCCCCGATTTCGTGGGGACAAATGTGGTACCGCCATGGGCTGGATGCTAGAACTTAGCGACTGCATGCACCAGCAAGAGCGGTCGGGTGTGGATTATGAACACGGTTCATGGGGCTACACGGGTGCTGTACTGTCTTTATTTTGCCTTGGTTTTGACTTAACCTGACAAACAAAGAATCTAATGCCTAACTATTCCTCAGTATTGCGGACCGCGTACTCAGAAGAGGCTGATGCGCTTTGGCCAACAGCGTTGGAAAGGCTAACGCGCTGGGTAGCCCAGTATTCTGTTCACACCGAACGCCTAGCGGCGGCCAGGCACGCTGATGGCTCAATCAACGAGGAGGTGGGGCGGCGCTTCGTGATCGAGGTGGTCGAGGCGGTTGGCGATGCTGAACAGGAGCTGAAAAAGTTCCCAGAGCTGTCCAAGGCTAGCCAGGAAGACATCAAGGCACTCATAGAGGTGTTTGACTCATGGGTGAAGCGGTCTATTGGTCTAACGGAACTGAACATGGCCTTCTTGAGAAACCCCCGGTACTGCGACTTCTTGGTTATTGATGAGGACGCGGTGCGCTCACTGGCTGCTCTCCCTGAAGAGACGCCATCTTTGGAACTGCTCCCACCCAGGGAATGGATGGTAAGTTCTCCACCCTTCCTCTCTCCTCTTCATAATATCGTAATTAGCTGTTTTGTGAAACTGAAAACAATGATCGTAAAAAACAAGGCCCGCGCTAGGCATTTGGTTCCTTCAGCGTATGTCTGGCTTGTTGACTCGCAAGCTGCACGTCGCTACCAGGGCGTTGATGGTGGTGACTACTACAGCGGATGGATGAAGTTGGACACAGATGATATACCGCATGCTTGGTTTGAAAGAGCCTCACGTTGTGGTCGCGAATTCCATTTATTTGACTGCGTACAGGGTGAGCTGGGACCTGACGATTTGTGGTACATTCAGAGATGAAAAGGGCTTGTGAGCCAGTGGAAGAAGAACGAAAAAGTGAGCTAGTCCAGCTTCTAACTTTTTGCTCTCATCTTACCAGTGGTAAAATAAATGTTTGCGCCTTTATCGTGCTCTGCTTTTCTTTTACCAGGTATGCTTTTCCATTGGATGGATTCTGCACCCACAGAGGATCGGTGCCAATCAAGCCTCCAATCAAGCCTCCGGAACAGTTGGAAGCAATAAAAGCTTAAATTTTCTATTCGGCATACTAATTGCGCAATGCTGTGGCCCCGGTTCTCTGTGAGATTTGCATATGCCCATCTCCGTAAATATTGTGTTAGAACGTGCTGTTTCGAGGGTTCTGCAACACTCCAGTATAATATTTTAAGTGTCTTATCTGAAATGCTCAAAACCATGATTGGGGTCAAGTGTCGGGGACCTCCCGCCCACTCTCCCACATTATGCTTCTAGGTCTGTACAAGCTCTCTATCCGTAGTATTTCCTTCCAAGAGGTAGCATCATCCCAGAAGTCTCATCTAGGAAGTTCTATGGAAGTTTTAGAAAGAAGCCGTCTGTATCGATGTCCGCGAGACTATCGTAGGCGACGACTAAATTGTTCATGATGGATTGTTGTGTAGGACTGTTTACGAATACACCTGCGTGGTTCAACTCGCCTAGCCAGTTATCGGCCCAAGCCTTTATCTGTTCCAGCATTAGCTCGAGCGTCATTTGGAACTAGGCGTCAAAATGGTCTGGTGCTTTTGGATTTTGACCATAGACTGCCTCATAGTGTATCTCGGCCTGGCGAATCAGATTTCGGAGGCTTGTGACGACGGTCTTTAGGCGATCATGTGGCCCTGGCTCCTTGTGCCACATGAAGGTGGCATGAACCTGTAGGCAAAAAAAAAAAAGGGTGACATGTTAGCCGTCTTCTCTTTGATCATGGGAGTTTAGTCTTTCGTATTTCGCGTTTGAACCAGTATTAAGTTGACCTACTCGTCTAAGGCTTTCAAGAGCCAGCGCAGGCTGTGCTGGAGTTTTCTTGAATCCGTAAATATACTTCCCCATCGGAATGTCGCTAACGGTCTCATCTTTTAGGGACTAAAGCTAGACAAAATTTCAATCAGTCAGTCTAACACCACCCCTGTCTTTGCCACTGAGACATGCGATTCGAAGTCTCCCGTAGAGTTGTCTCACTTTCTCTTTGAGGTTATTCATATCTTTAATGATCAGTGTCATCACATTGCGATTGTTGTTGCTTCCTAGGGCGTTCATCATGCTTGACTGAATGGTCAGGCCAGTTGCTGGATCAATTTGCTGTAAGGGGTCCGAAAAAAACCTAAATGGCACTGCGGGAAACGAAAAGTCGTCCCCTTCGTCGATTGGGAGCCTCCCCAGAAGTGCATCGTCTCCCCACAGACGGGGCATTTTGCGTTCGAAAATATGATCATCTTCAAAAAAAGGTGCACATGTTAGTGAAGGCAAGCAGATATAGATAAACCAAAACCCCCAAACAAGCCGCCCATGCCAGGATACGGGCGTACATACTCTCGTAGCCACCAATGTATTGTCCGTTAGGTATAGTAATCACCATTTTGACCAGAAACACGGAACAGTCTGGGTCGTATGAATATGCTTCTATAAACTTGGACCGATCATTGACCATGTCTAGATTGCTTGGTGACGGATACTACCCCGAGCCAAACATGAATTAGCAAGTCTAGGCTTTAGATTTGAGCTGAAAAGACGACTTCCTATGAGCGTGTGCAGGGAAGAAAAGAAAAAGAAGAAACTCACGTCAGGTGCTCTCCAAGGAAGAGACTGAGCTACCCCTGTAATTGGGTCTACAGGGTACCATTCATAGTCTTCCGCAGCTCTTTTCGTCGCGGTTGTTGACCCATCCTCGGTAGAGGCGATGCACTCTGTGTCGTCGGGCATGCAGCAGTCAGATCTTTCACACTCACATGTTGATGTGCCACTACTGCCGCCGCCGCCGCCACCACCGTCGGAGATCGTATTCTGCAGGGTTACCAAGTTGCACGAGATATAAGCGGACATTTGCGTGTTGCCATATTCAAGGAACGTATCATAACCAGCGCCAGTCAGATAGTCGTGAAGGTTGGCGTAAGAAAGGCTGCTGAAGTGGCTGACCACAGTGTTGTTCCAGATAACAATGGTAGACTCGCGTGGGGTCCCATAAAAGAGCTCACTGATCATTTGGAGAAGAGATGGTAGGACGAAGGAGGTCGCGGATTGACGCCGGACGAGGCTCACCACGGCTGTACTGTCCCTCTTTCGAAAGTGTCCCGTAAACAGGTCGGCTGAACAGGTACCATTATCATTGTCGATGAAAACTGTAGGTACGCGCATCAGCAAGTATTTTCTTTTCTAGCACAGAGGCCGGGGTAAAGCTTACTCTTCGAGGCATTTTCAAACTCATAGTCCTCGTTCTTCTCATACCGGGTTGTGGATGTCTTGTAGTTGGGCCTGCAGCATCGTGCCCTGGCGCCGCCGCTGCTGCATCTGAAATGCTCCATGGCTACAGGCACAAGGCCTCCCGAACACGTTGGCGTGCAGAACTTGTTTCCCGTGTCTTCGTCTGTCCACTGTCAAAAGTGAGGCATCAGTTTGCAGAACAGAGAGTATTCCAGAAAGGGAGACGGTGAACGCACATCTGTCATGCCCTGCCACTCGCAGTCTGTCCATTTCATGTCCTCTTCTGGCTGACTACAGCAGTACTTATTCCTGCTGGTATTGTCCAAGCCTTTGTACGAAGAGCCCCAGCATTCGGCTTGGCCACGCCCGTCAGCGGAGTAGGCCACGATATCGGCATTGCAGGTCGCCTTTGAGCACTGCGGCCAGTCTCCCGTGGCATAGTGGCCAGCCCAGTCGCACTGTCAGTAAAGGGCCATGTTGTCGGGCGCGGTCTCGCAGCAGGCGGCCTGGAACATAATAACGGATGTAAAGCCTTTAGTATGGCAGTATTCGTTGTTGCTACCAATCTCCTTTGTGCCAGCCGGGCATGACTTGCCATCTTGAAAAAGAATGAGAAAGAGGTGAGCACAAAGAAAGCACATGCAGATTGAGGGAAGAAGGTGATAATGAAGATGATGATATTCAGCGCCGTCGTGGAAGGGCCTACGGCCCTCCCGGACCTCCCTGAGGGGGCATTTAGCGTACTATGCTAGTTGCTCTCACAGTGTCTATATAGCAACGTCTATGATCTTATGTCACGCTTCCGGGGCGGAGGGAGGAGGGAAATACCAGGAAGGAACATACTGTCACAGTTGCCGTTATTGTGGGAGTACCACCCGCACTTAGGAGTAGTTCCACCAGGAGGACAGCAAAACTTGCTGCGCAGGGAAAACTCAGAATTAGCATCCATGCGGCAGCATTCAAAAGAGAGAAGAAAAAAATGAAATAAGGAAGGTAGGAGACGATTAACTGTGTGCCACGTCCATCACAGCCGGCGCCGTTGATCATAAACTCGTTCTTCCGCGCTTTTCCGTCTGAACGCATGACGCGGACCCAATTGGCCGGGCAGTTCTCGTCGCAGTTGGTCCAGCGGCACTGCTCGTGGTCGGTTTCGTCTTTGACATAGCCGCTGTTGTCGACCTCGGTGAAGACGGCGCCGTTGGAGAGCCGCGGCGCCGCGCGCGACAGCGCCTTGGAGTACTTGGCATCGCGTGTGTCGTGCGAGACGGCCCAGACCATGACGCCGCCGAGGCACTGGCTGCGCGCAAAGTCGGCTTTCATCTGCAGCGTCTCTTCGTCTTCGTAGGTCAGCCAGTTGTTGCCGCCCCAGGTCAGGATCTTCACGGCGGCATCCTCGTCGAGCACCGGCGTCAGGCCCTGGTCGGCAACGAGATTGTCGATCTCCGAGTTCAGCATCACGCCCACCTCGTTGCTGCATACCACAGCTGCAGTGCCAGACTCGTACGTGCAGCCTGGGCTGAGACAGTCGGCGCTGGTAGCCATGAAACCACGGCCATAAAAGGCTATGCCGAGCGTCACCTTGTCGTGATCGACGTTGTTGCGCCAGAGAAGATCGAGGCCGCCCTTGATCTCGGTCAAGTTGGTATGCGAGTAGAGATAGGGGCCAACCCACTCGTTGGGCTTGTCCCAGACGCCGTGGAAGTCGTACGCCATAACGTTGAAAAAGTCGACGTTTGGTGCAGTATTTTTCAGGTCAAAGTGCTGAAGGTACCCTAAACAGGAGGGGCGAAGAAAGAGAACAAAAGAGAAAAAGGTCAGAAGAGAGACAGACGACATGAGCAGATCGAAAAGAAGGCAAGACGGGAGAACAAAAAAGAAAAGAAAAGAAAAGAAAAGAAAACCCACAGTAAGAAGCTGGCAGCGTGATGCTAACCTCGTAGTTCTTCAGCGCCTGCTTGACATTCGCTATGAACTTGGGGAAATTCACAAAATCCTCCTCACGGCCGCTGCGGTCGTCGGCCTCCGGATACTCCCAGTCTAGGTCGATTCCGTCAAAGTTGTACGTCTGCAGGAACTGGAGAACCGAACCGATGAAAGCCCGCTGGTTCGCCTCGTTCCGGGCAATGTCTGAAAAAGTCGTGGCTGTCGGACCCGGATCGTTGAATGTCCAGCCGCCTACGGCAATGAGGACTTTGAGATTTGCGTCTCTCATCTTCAGATTGGCCACCCGCTTGTATAGGTCAATGTAGGTATTGTCGAAGGGAACCAGATGGAAGGTCTTGGGGTCGATGCTGGCAAAAGCAAAGTTGATGTGGGTGTAGACACGATCCGGGATCAGCTTCGGATAGAAGCGATTGCACACCCGACGGAGTGCCCAGCTCTCGTAGTAGCCGACAACGCGCTTGAACCGGCTGTTTTGGTTGACGGCACAGGTCGGCCGGTGCACCGTCTTTGTGCCCACAGAACTCGGACGTGGTGCCGCAGAAGCCGTACTTGGAACAGCAGACCTAGTAGGGAGAGTGGCAAAGCGGTTAGTATAGCCAAGGAAGACAAAAAGCCACAGGACGGATCACAGGTCAGATATCACAAACATTGTAGTCTGGCCCGGGGCTCCACTAGCCAATTACTTCTTCATGCGTCTTTTTTGGCATGTATCGTGATACAGACAGAAGAAGAAGGACCTCACGAAGGCCAAGAGCTCAGATGCAACGTCCGACGGGCCGGCCAAGCCACCTTGTGTAATTGTCAAAGTGTAAACGTACGTCGTACATGATCGGCTGCAGAGAGTGCGTCTCTATTCTTTCCCAGGCGGTCCCTCCGGCGGCAAGAACAAAAGCCGCGCATGGGTTTATCTGCATAGCGCCTGCTTGCGATGTTGTTAACCGCTCAACATCTCTTGGCTCAAATATTAGACGGCCCAGAGGGTTTATCGCAAGGCCATAAGCTCACGTACCGAGCTGTCTTGACAGAGGGCTCCCATCTTGTCCTCGAGCACTCCCTCGCACCAGACAAGTCTTTTCTCTGTCTGTTAGCATTGTATACGTTTTGACGTTGTTAACGTTGTTGACGTTGGCTGCAATACGCACTCGACAGCATAATGGAACATCTGGGGGCTTTGTCTCTGAGGCGTCTTGCCCTAACCTCCATCGTTCTCTGTGCTCTTCTGATAGTACATGTCTCTGGGGCGCACCAACATGGCCGACACGCACATCTGCATGCTCGCGGGCATGCCCATGAACAGGCTCATCATCATGCCGAGCTTCACGCTCGCGGTGCAGCGCCGCCTACGGTCGCCACCTCAGCTGCTGCGTCCCTTGTGGACGAAGCTCTTGCGGCTCTGCAGCTCCTCAACAAGGCGCGGGTCGAAAATCCGCGCTTCAACAAGTACGAGCTTCGGCCCAGCAGCGCCTCGTCTGGTCTGGCCCCGGCTCTGAGCGCATCTTCTGTGGCCAGCAATGGCAGCACTTCACTGCTGCACCGACGTCAGCAGCAGGGCAACAGCAGCAGAAACAACAGCAATAATAGCACGATAGATGAGAGCACAAGCTATTCTATCTCTGCCGAGCTGGCCGAAGCAGCTCGGATCCTGGCTGAGGCCACACCCCAGATCCCATCAGGTAACCACAGCGAGGTGGCGGCAGCAGTGCGGAAGAAGTACGCGCATGCAACCAACGACACAAACGTTCCACCGTCGGCCAAGACGCCAGAGGGACGTCTATCGGCGTTCGGCGACGACGATGGCCATGAAGCAGCGTCCGCATCTAAGCGGGCTGATGAGTGGTGGATGGTGGCCATGGGATCTTCCGGCACGAGTCCTCTAGCACCGGACGGTTACAAAGTGGGTTTCTGTCTATCTGTCTAATGAAGGGCTATATTTACATAATGGAAACTGATATGTGTAACAGGTTTGGCGCAACGTCAGAGACTATGGTGCTAAGGGCGACGGCGTCACAGACGATACGGCGGCCATCAACCTCGCCGTGTCGGACGGAGGACGATGTGGCCCTGGCTGCGGATCGAGCACTATCTACCCGGTCCCGGAAAACAACCAACAGGTAAAGATTGCCATCCCTTCTGCCGCGTGCCGACACGACAGACACAGTTCTGACAGGGAGACATAAAACAAGGGAATCTACATGGAGAACGGATCCGGTGGCTTCTTGGCCGATCTCACATTTGTTGGCGGCCATTTTGGGTGAGGAGTTCTCTCATTTGTGATATTCTATTAGTTGTTGTGCTCGGCTACTGATCCGATCTGCTCTTAGAGCCTACTTTGGTAATCAGCAGTTTACGACTAGCCACCTCGTTTTTGTCAACGCTGTTGTTGGCTTGCAGGTGCACTGGGATTGGGCCTGGACTATGCAAGACTTTATCATTGAAAGCTGTGGCACTGGCCTCATCATCGTTGGCGGAGTGCGTTCCTCTTCCCCCCCGCCTCTTTCCTTCTTTTTTCTTTCTTTTTTCTTTTCTTTTTCTTCTCTTTCGATCACGCGAATACATAATCTGACAACACCTTTTCGGCACTACAGGCTGGCGGTGCCCAGTCGACCGGCCAGGGCGTTGGCTCGCTTATTCTGGTTGACGCCATCATCGCCAACACGCCGCTGGGCATCGTGACCACGCTGTTCGCCGAAAACACTACCTCATTCCTGCTGCAGAACGTCGGCTTCTTCAACACGCAGGCCGCTATCACGGACAGCGCGACAGGAAGCACCCTTCTGGCTGGTGGCAACGAGGCCGTCGTCGGCAACTGGGGCTTTGGGCGCATGACCAATGCAACCACCAACGGGACAGCCGACGATGGCACAACCTTTGTCAACGGCGCGACCATTCCCGTGATGGAGCGCAGCGCAGCGCTGGTGGGGGATGCGTACTCTGGCCTGGGTCCGAACCTATTTACGCGGCGCCGGCCCGGATATGCAGACATGGCGGTGAGCAAGGTGATGAACGTGCGAGCGCTGGGCGCGGCGGGCGACGGCGTGACGGACGACACGAGCGTCCTCAATAGCATCCTCGAGGGCGCGGCCAACACGTCGTCGGTGGTCTTTGTGCCCTACGGGCTCTACCTCGTGACAGACACGTTGCGGGTGCCGGCGGGATCGCGCATCGTCGGCCAGGCGTGGCCTCAAATCATGGGGACGGGCGCCAAGGTGAGCAGTATTTTGTCTTTTTCTGCTGTGAAATACGTCGTAGAAAGAATAGAAATGCTAAACAGGGCTGTGCTGGAAACAGTTCAGTGACGAATCGCAGCCCCGGGCCATCATGCAGGTTGGCAGGCCTGGCGACATCGGCATCGCCGAAATCTCTAGCATCATGGTCACGGTCAGAGGCCCGACTGCCGGTGCCGTCGCCATCGAGTGGAACATTGCCGAATCCAGCACCGGGGCGGCCGGCATGTGGGGTATGTCCATTCCGGCGCCGGGTTTTCGGGCCCTAGCAAAAAAAGGAAGAAAAAAAGGAAAAAAAAGGAAAAAAAAAAACACTGACCAGTCTCAGACACACACGTCCGGATCGGCGGTGCCGCCGGCAGCGACCTCTCTGTGGCCAACTGCTTTAAGCAGGCTGGCATCGTCAACCCGCGCTGCAAGGCGGCATCGTTGCTGATGCACGTGACTGCCAACGCGACGGTCTATCTCGAAAACGTCTGGCTCTGGACGGCCGACCACGACCTCGACTCGTCCACGCTGGACCAGATCGACATCTATGCCGGCCGCGGCCTGCTGATCGAGGGCCGCCGGGCCTGGCTGTGGGGAACCTCTGTCGAGCACTGCGTGCTGTACCAGTACCAGCTGTCAAACGCGCAGGACGTCGTCATGGCCATGGTCCAGACCGAGTCGCCGTACTTTCAGCCCGTGCCGCTGGCGCCAGCGCCCTTTGCAACTGGCCTCTTTGCCAACGACCCTACCTTTACGGCCTGCGTGGTCGGCGGCACCTCTTCTTCTTCTGCCCGATGCGCCGTGGCCTGGGCCATGCGCATCGTCGACTCGTCGTCTGTCTACCTGCTGGGCGCCGGCCTGTACAGCTGGTTCGTCGCCTACGACCAGGACTGCCTGGCCACCGGAGACTGCCAGGACCGCGGCCTCGAGGTGCAGCAGAGCCGCGACATCTGGATCTACAACCGGTGCACCAAGGCCATCCGCGAGATGGTGTCGCCGCTGGGTAGCGTGCCCACGTACGCCAGCGACAATGTCAACGGCTTCCTCTCGTCCGTGCTGGCCTGGCTGCAGGGCTCGACGGCCGTCGCCGGCGAGCGCGCGTTTCCCGGATATCGCGTGTGGACAGCCGGCATGCTAGACCGTCTGTACGGCCCGGCCTTGCCCCAGACCTGTCGCAGCGCGCTGACAGAGCTAATTGCCTGCGACAACCGCACCGAGCAGTTCCAGCGGCCGGGCATCCGCTCGTGGCTCGGAACTGTCGACGACACCGACGCCGTCTGTGCCGCCTCGTGCGGCACCAGCCTCAAGAGCTGGTTCGACAGCGTGGCCCTCGCCTGCGCCGGCTACGATGTCAACGACGCGCTGCCGACGCTCCTCGGCGGCCGCATCTGGAACGGCTGGAACCAGACCTGTCTCACGGATCCGGCCACCGGCAAGTACTGCGGCGAGATCATCGACGGCTTCAGCGACGTCGACGCCATCGAGGACATGCCGCCAGACGAGCTGTGTTCCTACTGCTGGGTCGAGCACTACGCCCTCCCGCAGCGCTCGCCCTACTCCAACTACGACGCCTTCTTGCAGTCCCAGCTCGAGTATACCGTCGCGCAGTGCGGCCGCAGCGACGTCAACACGTCCATCCCCGACTCAGCCCTCGTCCTCCAGACTCCTGCCGTCTACTGCCAGAGCGACCAGTGGTACACCACCGTCGAGGGCGACACGTGCGACTCCATCGCGCAGGCGCACAGCCTGGCATCGGCTTCTATCTACTTTGAGAACCCCGAGGTTCTGTACAACTGCAGCTCCATCGCAGCAGGAACCTCCCTGTGCCTCCCACCCGCGTGCTCTCTCATCTGGACCATCGAGCCCGACGACACGTGCGTCTCACTTGAAAAGAAGGCCGAGGCGGCCGCGCAGGTGCCGTTTTTTCGCAGCGTCAAGAAGTACAACCGCTGGGTCGACCGGGACTGCACGAACCTCCAGTCGGCCAGCGATGCAGTATTTGGTCACGTTGTCTGCCTGACACCGCAGAGCGGACTGTTCACAAACCGCGTGTCCGATGCTGGAGATACAACCACCCCGGCCAGTTCACCCGGATACAGCAGCGTCATCACAAAGCCGCCGGCGAACACGACCGTCGCCGCCGGCACAGCGCTGGCCTGCGGCACGTGGCATGTCGCTGCAGTGAACGACACGTGCAGCACCATTGTCTTCCCCAGCGGAACAACAATCACCATCTTTTTGAAGGTCAACCCGTCCCTGGGCACAGACATTCCTGGATGCACTGGGAATTTGGTCATTGGAAAGGCGTACTGCGCATTGCCGTTCACAGCTTGGGATAGGATCACGATTTGAGAACGGTTTGCAAGGTTGTGCAAGGTTGTGAGAAGATTCTGCAGCGGTTATTCCATGATAAGTTATTAGCCGTTACGATCTTACGCGTAGGTTCTGCTGGGCAGACAAAGAGATGGGTCAGTGCGTCTGATCAGGGGCCATTCCCTCTAATTTTCCAGACCCATGCATTTGGGTGCGGGGCAGACAGGGATAGTCGTCAGTGGCCTATAAAGGCAAGCTGATTGGTATGATTACAAAATAGGATTAATGATGATACTTATTAGGGGACTACGGACTAAGTATGCCCCGCCTCCGTGGGGCATACGACCCTGCGTCCTAGAAAGCCCCGCCACTAAGACGGGCCGAAGCGAGTCTAAAGGCACCTGTGCCCAGCAAAAAGAACATAGCCTAGAAACATCTCAACGAGCCGAATCAGAATCCCTCGCTATGGATGCCATGCCCATTGAGACGTAAGTTATGCTCATATGCGCTGCAAAGCTTTGCTTGCCTGATTTACATGGCTCTCTAACACCCCCTGGCACCAGGATTGTTTCGTCGGGCCCCTTCAAGTTTGTTGTCGGCCCCGACAAGAGAGAATTCTTCATCCATTCTGCCCTCGTCGCCTCCCAGTCGCGTTCCCTTGAAGTGCTCGTCAATGGAGGCATGCAGGAGGCTACACAGCAGCGCGTCGAATGGGGCGAAACAGACGAGACGACCTTTATCCTCTTCTCCCAGTTTGCCTACACGGGCAACTACGATGGCCAAGAGCGGCGTACAACTACACCCCACAGAAAAGAACAGCGGGCGGTGGAAGATGATATCTGGGACACGTGGAGGCATTCGAAAAAAAAAAAAAGGTTGAGGCTAAGCCATTTCCCTTCGTTGAGTCCCTCCCGAGCACCCTCTCTACGGTCCTTCTGAACCGATTCGAGGAGCAGTGCCCGGATGCCCTCTGCGATCACGGTGCGGTAAGTTGGCTCGATGGCACCGACGTCCTTCTTATCCACGCCCGAATGTATGCGTTTGCGGACTACCACGGCATTGCCACGCTGCAGACTCTGGCTCTACGCAAGCTACACCGAATCCTTGTACAGTTTACTTTAAGCCATGAAAGAATTGGGGCTATTGTTGAGCTAGCACGATACGCGTATGAATACACCCGGGCGAATCAGAACGATCGGCTGCGTTCCATGATCAGTATGTACGGAGCTTGTAAATTCCTAGAATTCGGGAAAAGCGAAGACATCGATTCGCTTATACGGACAGTTGGCGATTTTGCAGGAGATTTGTTCCAAAAGATAAGTATGTAGGAAGGGTGCCCTTGGGATTGCACCCCGGCTATCTTCGGATTTAGCTTCAATGGCTGGTAATTTGAATAGAATTGGAGTTTCCAGGATAAAATCCCTCCAGAGCCTCTTGAACGTCGTCTTCACGAGAAGCGTGTTTAAAGGAGTTCTTGTCTTAGGAATTCCTACAATGAGACTTGAACTCAGAACAATTATGGCTATGTATTATCTGGAAGTCGCCTCAGTTATACAGATCGCCGCATGTACCAGACCTGCATCTCCATGCTGCGTCCGTATATGCCTCTGCCAGTTCTCCTTGTGCGCCATGCCGTCTCGCGCTAGTTTGTAGTTGCACCCGGGACATGTATAGATACACTGCTTTGGGCCATGCACCTCGCGCTTATGGCGGTTATAATCACTCAGAGATGTAAATTCAGCATTATAGTTTTGCTCATTGCACTAGAATGGACGAGAGTGAGACTTCAGATGCTGTCTATTCGGCGGGTAAAGTGTGTTAGTTAGCAACCAAGTATTGCTTAATAAATTTAGTACATAAAATGGCTAAAAATGAGGAACTTACAAAAGGGGAGACTTACGTTCGACGTTTCTTAGTAGAGAATTCATGGCCACATTTAGGGCACTGTAGGGAATTCTTTACTAAGGCTATGTGCATCATTGTTGTTTTTTTCTGGGGCTGCTGAGTCGCAGAAATGTTTTGTGGCCATATTGCTTCCTCGACATGCTCGACCTGTCTAGCAAGCTATATCGGTCTTGTATCAACTCAATTATACTCTTAAAGAGGACCTAAGTACCGGACTGAACCTAGCCTAGGTTAGCGCACTTAAATGGCCGAGAATAATTCTGTGTTCAACGTTAGTCGTTCGGTCTAGATGGCCCTGTAGTTCTTAACTAGATATAGAAGGTGCCTCTTATAAAGATTACGAAAGTAGAGAGCGGTATAACAGTTGGGGAAAACGAAATAGGCCGGCGAACGAACAGTACGGAATAAATGAATAACGTAAATAGGTAGTAACGATCATGTGCGGAAGCAATGTTAGGTGCCGACCGTAGAGAAAAAAAGGAAAATGGTTAAAATAGATATACGGAGAGAAGTAATTTTATATATCCGTGCCGCCTCAACGTAAAGGGTTCAGTGAAATCCTTAGACAGAAATTAATTGGCATAAAGGTAGGACACGCCTTAAAATCTATAAAGATCATGCGGAGCAAAGAGGTGCAACAGGCCGATCGCACGGTCCCCCACTAATACTCGTTAGACCCGCAGTCAGCGCTACAGCGGCCCGCTAGGTTGATGGCCGTGGCCTTGTTAGCTTCGTACGTCGTACTATGTATTGTGTTTCGGTGGGTCGAAGTGATCTGGCGGGTTTCTGCCAACTTACACTACTATTTTCGATATCGCAGATCCAAGAACTACAAGATACTTCATGCCTTAACTCTAGAAACCATCCGTACCATACTCGTAATGGATTACCGCCTCCATTCTAATCGTACCACGGTGTAGCAACTAGACCTCTCATATAGGCCTCACCAGGCGCGGCACTAGTAGTGGTGTTCCCTCAGGAAGCATCGAAACGCGGCGTTTTACAGGTCGGGGCGCAAGACCCCGCCCTAATTTTCTTACCTCTGATTTAGGCGCAGGTATAATAAAGAAGGATCATCGAATCAAGCACATTCTGATGGCGGGGGTTACTTCATCAGCTTGCCTTCAGTGAACTTGGTGCTCCTTTTTAAATTCTCCCCTATCCACAAGAAGGAAACGCTAGCACTGTTTATTTGATCTCAAATACATTGACATCGTTCTTGGCTGGCTCGTCGTCCTCATCATTCCTTCCATACTTGTAGTGAAACTCCATGATTCTGCTGATGCTTTTCTTTGCCGCTTTCGGGACATTTTTCTTGGCCTTGTCGAAATGGGCTTTGCTGAGCACACGCTGCAGACCAGAAGTGCCCGACGAGCCGCTGGGGGCCTCTTGGCGATGGATCCTCTCATGCTCAGCGTGAGCGGCCGCGTACCAGACGAAATTCTTAATGTCGCAGCCCGTGTAGCCTTCAGTTGCCTTGATGAGACCATCCCAATTGACGTCATCCGCAAACGTCTCCCCATCGAGGTGGATCTTTCAGATGTGATCTCGGGCCTCTGTATTGGGAATTCCGACCATGATGCGGACAGCGAAGCGGCGCAATATCTTCTCGTCGAGCTCGTCGGGCCGGTTGGTGGCCGCAATGAAGATGGAGTCGTTGGCAGTCCCGGTGTGGATGCCGTCCATCTCAGTCAGAATCTCGCTTAAAATTCCACTGTGGTCCTGACTACGATTTGGCTTCTCGTTGCCAAATATGACGTGGGCCTCATCGATGAAGATGAAACACGGGTGATGCTCGCGCGCGTATGCAATGGTGCGCTCGATCATCTTCCCTCCTTCGCCAACAGACTTTGACAAAACATCAGCACTTGACAGCGAGATGAAGTTTGCTCTGAACTTCTTCGCGATTGCCTTGATGAGTAGCGTCTTTCCAGTTCCCGACGCACCGTATAGGAGAATGCTGGGCCTCGGCTGCCTCGACAGAATTCCGTGCTTGCATGACAGAGGGTCTTGAAGAGATACCGTGGCCATTTCGATTGCTTCCATAACGTCTGAGTCGATGTGAACCTCGTCGAAGGTCGTGGTATTGTCATCTGCAAAATATAAGTAACTCGCCTTGGGAACGAAGGACTTGTGTTTTCTCTTACCAGTATTAACCATGTAGCCTTTCGGTAGGGAACAAGACTTCTCACAGCTACCGTCACCGCTTTTCTTGTCAATAGATGCGATACCGAATACGCCTGGTAGCTGTTGCTCAGAAAAGCCAGATACAAAATTGGGCTTGTTGTCTGCCTCATTCGGTTGGATGGCCTCAAGCATATGTTGGATCTGTGCCGCAGGCAGGGCGAAGGCAATTCGACCTGGGAGGCCAATTTTGCCTCGCTTGGCCCCAACTTCGTCTGCGTCGTCCCTCGGCCGTTTCCCTTTCCAGCTACTAGGTCCCGGCTCGCCTGTAGCTGGGGCATCCCTATTACCTGCCTCCTGGCGGCTTGCCTCCAAAGCTTGCGTCAGGAGGTACTCTTCGAACACATCAAGTGCTGCTTTTTGGATCATTCGCGCTTCCATTTCGCCCCGGCAGTCACCCAACCGGGGAAGTTCTGAACGAATTGACTTCAAATAGAGCAAAGTTCATTCAGCTGTCAAAAAATAGTCGTTTCTTTCTCTTCTCGTGCTACGGTGTAGGTAAGACAATGACAAATGAAAGAAGGAAGGAGGGAGACGCCAGGGAATTTAAAGAACAAAGACAGCCTTGATCATGGATGGAAGGCCTCTATTAGATATGTCTCTATCTTCTAATAGGTCCTTATTTCTAGGCAGTGTTAATGGGGCTCAAACCTGTCTCATGCAACTTCCCTTTTTTCAACCTTCTCACGTCTTGTTCGCCTTTACGTGCTGGCCTTGGCCTAAATTTTTCTGTATGATCATATTAGGCCAAGAATTGGCAGCTCATTGACGCCCAATCTTGATGCCCAACAGTCAGACAGCTTGCAGGCAAAGCACCCAAAAGTGCATAACAAACAAGTGGTGCATGACACGAGTGGTAGAGGAAGTGCAGAAGATGGTTGTGCTTATCTACGGGCGTGCGAGTTTTCGTGCCCTTTTTGTTCGGCAGGACAGGATAGAATATGATTTCGACTCGATTTTATCGAGGAGGGTGGACAGAGAGGCAAGCATACCTATCAAAACATACATTACAATCGCCGTCCACTACCCGGTTCAAAGAAACCTTCCACCACCATAAGTTTAGCACGAAACTTTCACAATTGAATGGCATTTTTCCACGTCGAATCATCGACGTTGGCACTCCATTGCACCTGTTTGCGACCAATAATGAATACATTACTGGCAGATATGTTGCCCTCTCTCATCGCTGGAATACGGCCTCAAAACGGTGCCGGACGCTGAAATCCAACGTGGAAAAGCGGATACAATCCCTCGACTTCGATGATTTAAGTCAGACATTCCAGGACGCCATTACCATCGCTCGACAATTTGGTGTACAGTATAACTGGATTGATTAACTTTGTCTTGTCCAGGATGACGAGTTTGAGTGGATGGTACAAGTCACACGGATGGAGAGAATTTACTCTACAGCATATTGCACGCTAGCAGTCACGCCGGGTGGGTTTCCGGATGGCTTCCTTTGCAGGTCACCAACCCACTTCACCCGACTAGGGTCCGGAGCCCTGTACGCCTTTGCAAGTAAGAGTGGTGCCGACTTTGACCGAGATGTCGAAAAGGGGCGACTAAGTACAAGAGGTTGGATATTGCAAGAATCGAGCCTTGACACGCCGGACTATCCATTTCACAGAGGGACAGACCTATTTTGAGTCCGGGTGTTGCATTTGGTCCGAGACGGATAAACCGATTTGGCGAGTACAGGTATCCGTAGTTACGAGTCAGTATCAGCAACCGCATATGCGCCTATGATCGCTAGCTAACGCATACAGACATTTAGCTATACTGAGCAGCCCTACTTTTTCACTATCGGACATATCTCAGAAGCCGTAGGACTGCAGCGCAGTGTGTAAGGCCGACTTTAAGATGCATTTGCGGATGGAGCTTAGCAAAAAAAGAATGACCGACCGTTCGCCATCGCTGGACTCGAGTACCGGCTGAGCCAACCATACGATACGAATATCCTAAATAGCATCCTTGAAAGTCACTTCTCCGAGAGCTTGTTCTGGCGAAGGTTAGGCTCGACATGGATGACACTCAACAACGATGTTAATGGGCTCCCTTTCTCGGTCGCCAGAAGCCGCACTATTCCCACGTGGTTGTGGACTGCCTACACGGGGGCCATATCTTTCGTTCACTTGCCTGCCCGGTCCTTGGTATCGAAGAGCAATATGCGACTCGCCGTACTGGACGAACGTTGCCTGTCGGAGGCTCCGCTTGGACGGATCAGAGAAGGGTGCAAATTCGTGCGGAACCAGGATAAGACCTGTGACATTCATTATCGAGTGCCAGGGCTGATCGGCAAGATTTGGTTCGATACCAAGCTTCCGGACCGTGATCATCCTCTCAGACTCGTTGAAATTGGCGAGAGCATACTCTGTAGAGAGGATCACATAAGCATATCGTGGCTCAAAGAGTGTAATGTTTTTGTCGCCCGTATATGGCAAACGCGGCAAGAGTCCAAGTTTGGACACATTGTGGTCTAGGGCTAGGGCAGGCGTGGTCTTGTCTGAGTATGTAACTATCATGGAACAGTGTGTGGCAGTACTATAGTTTGTTGTGTAGTTTGTATGGCTCTTGTACCTTAAGACCAATCTTCCGTAACAGATACATGCATATCGTTACTACCAAAAGTATGTAGATTTTTGCCAGACTTCTTGGACTATGATGTGAATGCAAATTGACCGTGCAGGTCATCTATGCTAGCGAGCAGCTGCTACATTCAGCCTTCACACAACTCCGTGGCCGTCCTCCACATGAGACGCCTTTGCTGTTTTTTGTTGCTTGTCCGACACGTCGATGCCAGTCTCCTTGGTTGCGGCTCCAGCAATGCGCCTCTCCTCGGCATCGACAAAGGCCTGCGGCCGGCGGCGCTGGGTCAGCTCCTGGTTCCTAAAGACCATCAGACCAGGGTTTGACATGAAGATCTCATCCATGTCCTCCAGAGTGCGCCGGGATGTCTCCGGATAGAGGCAGAAGACGATAGGGAAAAATGCCCAGCAGATGACGGCAAAGACTGAGAGTGGTGTCAGATATGATGAAGCAAGATGAAGGTGAAGGTGAAGGTGAAGGTGAAGGTGAAGGTGACAATGAACGAGAACGTACTCAAGTAGAAGCCCCATTTTAGATTGTTTACGCCCACTTTTGTATACTGCGTGACGACGAAACCACCCAGCCAGTTTGTGGCCGTGGCCGCTGCAGCTCCGCGAGTCCGCCAGCCGAGCGAATTCACCTCGGAGTTGTAGACCCATGGCACCTTGGCAAAGCTGGTTCCGTAGACAAAGTAGTATAGAAAGAACATGGCCGTTGTGACGTTGCCCATCTGACACGTAAGTTTTAGCTAACAGGCTGGGTCAACTTTCCAGTGGGGAAGGAACAAGTTCTGACCTGTTTCTTGTTGGCTTCGCCGAACTGGCTTGCACGAAGACACATGGACGCGATGAAATAGCAACATCCCATGCCAACAGAGCCGTACAGCATCATCCTGTTGAGTGAGGAGAGAGAAAGTCAGCCACAGCTTCTATGTAAAGAGGTGACAGAAAATAAACGGAAGAAAAGAAGAAAAGAATTAAATGAAACAGAACCTTGACATACTTTCTACGGCCGACCCTGTCGATGATCAGCAGACAGCACAGAGCCGCAAAGAGATACGTGGTGCCATTGATGGCGGTCATCAGTCTGGCCATCTCCTCGGAGAAGCCGACGCTCTGCTGCAGGAGGGTCGGCAGGTAGTACCCAAGGGCGTTGACACCAGAGAACTGCTGCATGAACTGCGTGCCGCACGACAGCAGGAGGCGCCGGAGATTCTGCTGCTGGTCGCGGAACCGAAACACATCCCGGGTCGGGGCTCGGCTGTCCCTCTCCTGCTCATTGGCGACACGGATAGACAAGAACTCGGCCGTCACCGCCTCGTCGTAAATTGTCGCGTGTGGACCCTGAAGCCGAGCTAGGACCTCGAGGGCCTCATCCTGGCGGTCACGAAGGAGCAGCCAGCGCGGCGACTCTGGCACAAAGGGCAGCGCCGAGGCGACGACGAGCGGGAACAAAAGCTGAAAGCCGAGGGGGAAACGCCACTGTAGGGCACCACCGCTAAAGTAGAGGCCGTAGTTCATCCAGTTGGCCAGGCAGAAGGCGGCCGTGTTGCAGACACTCTGAATGACGACCAGCTTTCCTCGCACGTCTGGACGGCTGCACTCGGCCATGTAGACAGGACAGGTAGAGGAGGTGAGGCCTATGGAGAGGTGAAGAAATATGTAAGTATATGTCGGGGCTGTGAGAAAATGACGAAAGCAGATGACGAGAAAAAGCCGAAAGAAAAAAACGCACCCATTCCAAACCCGTTAATGATGCGGCCGATGATCATCTGAGGAAAATGCCACGATGTAATCTGCAGAACAGCTCCGATAACGTTGCAGACGAGGCCGAGACCGATGGTCTTCCGGCGGCCCATCTTGTCGCCGAGGGTAAAGGCACAGACGGAGCCAAAAAAGGCGCCCAGCTGAGAGAAACAGAATACGATTAGTCGGATCAACGAGCACACAAGATGTTTAGAGAGCTTCGGCGCACAGAAAAGCAGCTTGACGTGATGCCAGAGATGTTGGCCTTGTTGGTCTGAGGAAACAGGTGCTTAAAGTCGGAAGAAATCAGCACGCCTGAGAACACGCCCTGGTCATAACCGAACCAGGCCATGGACACTGCACGGTGTTTTAGCCAGGTGGGGAAGAAGAAGAGATATGGAGTCAATAGAAAAGTCGGGATACTCACCAGCATTGACAACTACGAGGGCTGCGATGAGCCAGTTGCCCCGGAGGCCATTGCAGTAGCCCATGATGTCGGTGAGAGGGGAAGCCTATTTCAGAGATACGAGAAAGACAGTGGCTCTTGAGTGCAGAGTCTGGCGATACAATTGGAGAGAGAAGACAGGCAAAGACAAGCAAAGATGCTTTTTGCAGAGGAGGGAGACTGCGCTCTTGATATATCCCCCTCTCTCCCTGTCAAGACAGGCTGGCTGCCAACGGAACTGCCAGAGTGGTACGGCTGTCTCGATCTGTGGAAATTGGGTCTCATGGCACCACCCCCTTCATCAGCAAGCTCAATGATTTTTTTTTTTCGTTCTAAAACTCCCCTCGTCAGCGTCACACTGATCCTCACCAGCAGCCTAGATTCCTTGACTTTCACCTTTTCCCCCATGGGGAATTATGTGGGCCACTTCATGCTAGTGTGGCCCCATGGGGGAAGAAAGAGGATGGGGATCCAATAGACTGCAGCACCTCGGTTACGTATTTTCCCTTGCATGGTAGCAGCATGCGCTCAGAACGGCCGCCCGCAGCCCATGTGGGCTGGCGGGTGTAGGCGGCAGGCTCTTTTCCGTGCCGCACCCACATTTTGTCACTACTCATTTATGAGCCGCTCCGGATTCGGCCGGCCAGCTGACAGGTCGACAAGAAACGTACGGAGCTCGACTGCACGTACTTAGTCGCAGCAGCAGAAGCAGCAGAAGCAACAGTAGCAGTAGCAGCAAGTGGTGGTATCGTCCCAGCAACATCTTATCTCGTTCCATTCCATCCCTCGACCAGAAAAAAAAACAATTGTCTCCGATGGAACAGTCATCGTGCGTATTTTATTTGTTTATTTTTGCTCGCTTCACTGCTTGTTGTTCGCATCTTAACTTACAGCTAGACGATACGTGCTCGTCACTGGAGCGACCGGCTTCATTGGCGCCCATGTCGTCGACGAGCTGCTCGGCCGAGGCATCAGGGTCCGCGGAGCGACCCGGTCGCAGGCGAAGGGCGAAGCCATGATCGCTGCCCGGCCACAGCATGCCGGCCGGCTGGACTTTATCCAAATTGCCGACTTTGAGAAGACGGGCGTCTTTGAGCAGGCTGTCCAGGACGTCGACGGTGTCATTCACGTTGCCAGTGTAAGTATCACTCTTTTTTTAGTTGTTCCTTGTTTCCCTCTTATTTTCTTATTTTGTTTTATTTTATTTTGTATTTTTCTCTTTTTCTTTTTCTACCTTTCAACACGCACACTTACACCTGTAGCCCTTTACATACGACACGGCAGACAACGAAAAGGAGCTCATCATACCTGCCATCAACGGCGTCCGGTCCATCCTTGAGGCTGCCGCCGCAGAGCCACAGATACGCCGCATCGTCATCACGTCCTCGTTCGCCTCCGTCATCGACGTCGACCGCAAGGCGCCGCCCTACTTTGTCTATACGGCCGACGATTGGAACCCACTCAGCTATGCCGACGCCGCTGACGCCGCCACCAGCGCCGTCGTCGCCTACCGCGGCTCCAAGAAGTTTGCCGAGCTGGCCGCCTGGGACTTTGTGCGCAACCACCGGTCGGCCTCCTTTGACATCGTCACGCTCTGCCCGCCTATGACTTTCGGCCCCGTCGCGCACCCAGTCGCGAGCGTCGGCCAGCTCAACGAGTCCAACGCGATGCTGTGGAAGGTCGCCTCGGGCGCTGTTCCCCTGCCGCTGGCCCGTGTGCCCTTCTGGGTCGACGTCCGCGACCTGGCAAGGGCCCACGTCGAGGCCCTCCTGCGATCTCAGGCCGGCGGCCACCGCTACCTCCCGGCAGCCCCGGAGCGTTTCTCGTACGCTCTTGCCGCCGGCATCATCGCCGACGAGTTTGCATGGGCCCGAGACAAAGTCTCCCGGGAGACCCAACCGATTGACGACTCGCACGGCATCGACGGCCAGACGGCGGCAGAAGAGCTGGGCCTCACATACAGGACCTTCCGAGAGACGGTCACCGACCTCGTCGCCCAGGCGGCACGGATGGAGGGGGGTGCGTCGTAATATGGCAAGGTGGATGATGGACAGTAGAAGTAGATCATATTTGCTTGCGGTCAGTAAGATTTAGTCGGAATACTACCGTCAACAGCTCTCAATACTACTCATCAAAGCTTAACATCTTTTTGCTCAATTGCAAATCATTGGCTGCTTGAATACCTAAAGAGAAAGGCCCAATTTGGAAATCTCACATTTTACAGCATGTAGTAGTATATTCTTACTACCAACACATTTGTCTAATCATTTCTGTATTAAAAGCCGCCTTGCTGCTACGGCTTGTTACCCCGGTTTCTCCACGACTCCGCTTGGTTAGCGGCGTGCCTTGACAGACTGCGGGTGTAGGCGCCACGATATTTCCGCTGGCAATATTTGGATTGCGGGTGGAGGCGGCATTTGTGATCGCGTGGTCGGCGTGGACTTAGCATCGTAGTTTGAGCACGTGTATACTGCCGCGTGCACCCATCGGTGGACGTCATATATGAGCTACTTTGTGCCGTTCTGCAAACCATGCAAGTCAGAAAGAGCCAGACCAGCTCGTGTTTTAGATAGCTTCGCAGCACGCCAGCAGCACAAATGTATCCCGACACCTTTGAGGGCTTTGCCGTCGTCGCAGCCGACAAGTGGAATCAGCCACAGCGTTTTGAGGTATGGTGAATCTTCGTTGGCCGTCTGTCCTTTTCTCCTGGCCTCGTCGAAGGCAGCGCTGACACGCAGGCGATTATCAGTTCAAACCAAAGCCCTTTGGCGACTTCGACATCGACGTAAAGATTTCCTGCTGCGGAGTGTGTGGATCGGATGTGCACACGGTGACCGGCGGCTGGGGGAACAAGAACTGGCCGATCGTCCCGGGTCATGGTAGGTGGCGGCATCACCTACCAGTTGAGGGTCTTGGCTCGGAAGAGAAAAAATCACTGGAACGCTCACCGTCGCGCAGAGATCATTGGAACAGCCGTCAAGGTCGGGCCCAAGGTCACCACCATCAAAATCGGAGACCGTGTCGGCGTGGGTGCCCAGATCTCGGCTTGTCTGGACTGCCCGCAATGTCGCCAAGACAACGAGACGTACTGCAAGCATCAACAGGGTAGGTGACGGGGCTCTAGATGGGCAGTGGAAAAAAAGTTTTGCAAAAGGAAAAGGGGGAGAGAAATGCCAAATGACTAATTGAGATTACAGACACGTACAACAGCTTCTACCCAGACGGCACCCTGGCACACGGCGGCTACTCGTCGCATATCCGAGCTCTCGAGCACTTCACTTTTCCCATCCCAGATGCCCTAGAGTCAGAGCTTGCAGCTCCCATGCTCTGTGCCGGTCTGACGGCCTACTCGCCCCTTGTTCGTAACGGCATCGGTCCGGGCAAAAAGGTTGCCATTGTCGGCATGTAAGTTCAAAGATTTTCTCGGGGTTTCTCAATTCTTACGTTCCGAACCCCACTCCGAATCGCATCACGTAGTAATAAGCCTAAAAGCGGTGGCATCGGCCACTACGGCATCTTGTTTGCAAAGGCTCTCGGCGCCGAGGTCTGGGCCATCTCGCGCGGCACCAGCAAGAAGGCCGACGCGCTCGCCATGGGGGCCGACGGCTTCCTGGCCACCAGCGACGACGGCTGGAGCGTGCCGCACGAGATGACCTTTGACATGATCCTCTGCACCGCCAGCGCCGACGACGGCTTCGACCTCGGCACCTACCTGTCGCTTCTCGGGGTACACGGCCGCTTCATCAGCGTCGGCCTGCCCGAGGGCGACGGCTGGAAGGTGCGGCCGCACTCGCTTCTCAGCAACGGCTGCCTGATCGGCAGCACCCACCTGGGCAGCCGCAGGGAGACGCTCGAGATGCTCCAGCTGGCCGCCGACAAGGGCATCCGGAGCTGGGTGGAGACGATTCCGGTCGGCGAGAAGGGCTGTGGCGAAGCGTGTGAGTCTGATGCCGAGGGAGGAAAGATACAGAGTGGCAGAACTGGCAGAACTGGCAAGCAAATGCTGACATTGAGAGCAGTGGAGCGCGTTCGTAATAACAATGTCCGTTACAGGTTTACTCTGGTCGGCTACGAGAAGCAGTTCCAGTGATGAGTTGGCGATTTACGAGTAAAGTTCTGCCGAACAGATGATGCATCGTAGCATCGTGGGGGAATCAGGCGAAAGCTGCTTTGTATGTAGCTTTTAAAAAAGTGAAGTGTTGGCATGCTTTAATTGTCGGGTGGGTAAAGAAAGGGCTCCGATTCGTACGAGGTTTCCGGCAGTTATGATCTGTGAGCGTCTATGGGGTTGAAGCTGGAGAGTAGAGTGCAGAAAAGTCAGACTAGTTTTGAAAAGAATGAAATGAATTCGGATAGACAAGGGTCTTGCAATCTGCGGAGAGCGTAAACAAGCGGAAAGAGGCCAAAGGTGGAGAATTCGAAACCCTAGTCAAGTAACCGGAGAAGGTCCAGAAACCGGCACCGAGCTTTCCCCTATTTCATCTACATACTTACTATGTAGGGTGTACTCTTACTACATAGTACATAGTATTCAGATCGACTGTAGCAATAAAGTGTAAGATCTATATTCGCCAAAGCCGGGATCTTGAAAGGGGGCTGAGGCGTTTCGTCTACTTTACTTTATTAGCCCAATGATGGATTCGTATGCATCCGACAGTGGAGAATGCATCTCAATCTGTAACCCCCCTCCAGCTACATAGTATTGCATATTATGTACGAATATCTGACAAGAGTGAACATTTTCTTGACAGACCGTCCTTTCAACCGCAATGCTGCGACCCCCATGCTCTGAGGTCCTGCTCCCTTTGAATGGGTGAAAAGAAGCGGTCAACATCGTCCCATCGTCTCCAAGACTTCGAAGGAGCTTCAAATCTCACAGAATCGTACCATAGGTCGCTCGAGCTGATTGAAAGTAAGATACAACGGGCTGTCTCGTACTCCGTATTCCTTGTTCCGTGCATACGACATCTCTTATATGGCTGCCTAGATCTGGGGCTGAGTGGATATTTTCCTTAAAACGGTGTTCCATAATGGAAAAGTTCCACAGTGATCAATGCTTCTATAATGCCCGCTGTGCTGTTATTTCACTCCCCGGTATAATAGGCAACGTGGTTCAGAGCGCGCCTTTGTTCGGTGTCTCTGTTAAACCCCGTTTCTTCTGTATTATGTGTGTGTAGTATGTATGTGGTGTACGTCACAGCCGTACGGAGTACTCCACTATATCTCGGTGGGGTAGAGCGGAGTCTCACCAGATTTCAGTGTACACAGCCCCTTTTAGGTGTCGGTTCCTGAATTCGTTTGGCTAGCCCCATTCTACTGCTGGGCTGTTGGCCTGTGCGAGTCCCACACAAACGGAAATTTCTTAATCTGGAAGGTACAAAAAAATAAGAGTAAGAAGGCAATAGCGAGCGCACTACTATGTACTATGTGGCATACTCTGTACAACCAATTGCCTTTTGACTACTGTTACTATGTATGAATACACTCTGGAAGCGTGTAAAATCAAAAGAAGTGTGACTGCTCCCCCACCTTTTTTCTCTGCCATTGGACAATAATATGCTGCTAGACTGCTGCTGCGGACGGGCGGCCACGTCGCTTCTCAACAATGCCAAGCCATATCCCACCTTTTTTCATTAACGCGCGTGCGGACAGCCTAGACTCTTCTGTCTGAAAATTCCCAAATAACGGGCAAGCTAGCGGGGCCTGATCGTTGGTCAGGTACTTGTGTCACGGTATGACGAGGAAAAGGGGAAGAGGCGACAGGGGAAAGGGGAAGGGGAAGGGGAAAGAAAGATTGGTAGGGGGGAAGAAGGAAGGGGAGGAGGAGAAAGGGGAGAGAATAAGGAAAGAGAAAAATAAGCGGAAATCAAGAAAGAGAAAAGAGAAAAGAGAAAGCGGGAAATGGATAATATCTTAGCATACACAGTAGTACAAGGAAGGGGGCGTGTTTCTTGCGTATTCGTATTACGACCCCGAGTTCCAGCTGGGACGACGACGGCTAACTTCGTATCACATGCTGGTGCCAGTGGACTGGAAGAGATCCTGTTCTTGTTCCCCGTCCCCGTCGCTGTCGGCCGATGGGCATCTTTCGAGCAAGATACCAAGCGGACGCCTCCTATCCTGAGGGCCTGTATCTTTTGATCCTGCCAACATCCACATTGCCCCAGCACCAGTACAAGTACGGGCCAAGTTTTCCTTCCGTATTGGATCCTCTCGTTTTAGGTTTGGCTTTCCAGCTTTCAGTTCCAGCTTTCAGTTTTCAGTTCCAGCGCCACTTCGGCCAGACTGTCGCCCGTGTCACGCCCAAATCGACGGGACCACTTTCTTTGCTTCGAACCAGCCGTCTGCCTTCTCTGCACTCATTTCCACAGCATTTCTCTCTTCGCCAACAGTAAACGGACAGGCCTCCGATACCTCACTTCCACTCCTTTTTCGAACCAACAGTAGACCAGTCTAGCAGCTTGCTGACCTTCTCGTCCACGAATAAAGCCAGCCGATCAGTCAGAAAGCCCGAAGACCATTGGATCAATCGAATCAATTGCACCGATCGATCATTCGACCATTCGACCATTCGAACCAGCCCAATCGCCTCGCCGTCTCTCCACATCGCATCAATGTCGAACCGCGACCAGATCCTGACGCCGCGAGCGATCGAGGGCATGATCGCTCAGGGTGCCACAATAGTCATCTTTGAGGACTATGTCCTGCGGCTCGACTCGTGGGTGGACAAACACCCTGGCGGCCGCCTGGCGATCCAGCACATGGTTGGCAAAGATGCAACCGACGAAATCATGGCGTAAATAGTTTCCCGCAAAAAAAAAAAACGTCCTCGCACTTCCCTTCCCCATTTCCTTCAGTCCCATTCCGTTCCTGTCACTTCACTGCCCATTCATCGAGAAAGAGAGCCAAAACGGGGGATATACACAGTAGAAGGGGGGAAGGAAAAGTAGAGAGAATGGCAGGTTTCATTAGGTATGAACTGTGCACTTCGATAAACTTTTTTTTAAAGATCTACGGCAACAGCCGCGACAGGTCATCAGATTCCCACCCTCCTTCCTTTAGCCTCTTTCTAGCCGTTTTCACCACTTTTTTTGGGGACCTTTTGCATTAATAAGGCGAGGTACATGATCAAATGCAGTGCTGACACTAATTCTGCAGGTACCATTTCTCCGCGACACTCAAAACCATGAAGGCCTACCGGATAGGCCGGAAGCCAATGGGACCCTGGACCAACATGACACCACCAATAAGAGGAGGCATCTACCGGCGGCCCAGCATATCGCTAGGCGATGACAGTTCCACCCTCCACGTTGTCGATGCGGCTCTTTCCGACGATGACGGCGCCTCCACCGGCTACGACCACGTCATTAACATAAGCCCCTGCCTTGCCCGCAAGTCTGCAGGCTTCGATGCTGCCGACGAAAAAACGGGCCTCCTGCTTGCGGCTGCCGATGACGGCGAAGATGGATGTCCCCCAGTCCTCGTGCCCTTGTCGCCCGAGAAGTACACCGACTGGGCGGTGCAGCAGGAGATCGAGCAGGGTCTGCGGGACTATCCGTCTTTGGACCCGCTGGTGCAGCAGGACATTGTGCGCAGGTACCGTCTCCTGCATCAGCAGGTCCTCGACGAGGGCTTGTACGAGTGCCGATACATTGAATACGGCAAGGAGATGGTCCGCTACAGCAGCCTGTTCGCGCTCTTCCTCGTCGCTCTGCACTATGGCTGGTACACGACCTCGGCCGTCTTCCTCGGCTTATTTTGGGTAGGTCCCGTCGCTCTTTAATCACTAAATCTAGCCTACGTTATGCTGCAATGCAGATGCTGACATTGTCCCCGTTTTTTTTTCTCCCCGTGCTACAGCACCAAATCATGTTCACCGCGCACGATGCTGGCCACCGTGCCATCACGCAGAACTTTGTTGTCGACACGCTGATCGGCCTCTTCGTCGCCGACTTCTGCTGCGGCCTGTCCATTGGTTGGTGGAAGCGCAGCCACAACGTCCACCATCTGATCACGAACCATCCGGAACACGATCCGGACATCCAGAACGTGCCGCTCTTTGCCACTTGCCCATCCTTTTTCCGGTCCATCTACTCGACCTACTACGACTTCTCTTTCGCCTGGGACGCCGTGGCCAACTTCCTCGTGCCCTACCAGAGCTACACATACTACCCCATCATGGGCATTGCCCGCTTCAACCTCTACCTACTCTCGTGGATGCACGTGCTGTCGTCCAGGTCGTCCGCGCTCGGCAACTCCACGGCCTGGTGGATCCGACCCACCGAGATCGCCTTTATGGCCTGCTTCTGGTTCATCTTCGGCTACTGCCTGCTGTGGTGCGCGCTGCCGAACTGGACGGTGCGTGTCGTCTTCGTCCTCGTCTCGCACATCGTCACCATGCCGCTGCACGTCCAGATCACGCTCTCCCACTGGGGCATGTCGACATCCGAGCTCGGCGAGTCCGAGTCCTTTGCCCAGCGCCAGCTCCGCACCACCATGGACGTTGACTGCCCGCGCTGGCTGGACTTTATCCACGGCGGCTTGCAGTTCCAGGCAGTCCACCACCTGTTCCCGCGCGTGCCGCGTCACAACTTGCGACGCGTGCAGGAGCTTGGCCTTGCCTTCTCGCGTGACACCGGCATCCCCTATTCCATCTTCACGTTTGTCGACGGCAACCGCAAGGTCATCAACCGCCTCAGCGAGGTCGGCGACCAAGTCCGCGTCCTTGTACAGTGCCAAAAATACATGGCCGAGACGCGCACGAGCGGCTTGCATTAGGCGAATAGAAAAGGGACCAGCGACTGTTTTTTGTTTGTCTGATTTGACTCGATGCATTGCATTTTCGCCCGCCCAACGGCTCCTCCGGATTATTTTTTTTGTATGTGAGATTTCATCAAATTTGCTTTCAAAATAGACCATAGCATTCAGTTTCTGTTTTACATACTACTGTTTCTTCTACACACTTATCTATAAACATTGATTCTTTACAAGCTCATGTATGGTGTCGCGTATGAAAAACTCGAAGCACAAATGCATTGATGCTTAATTTAGAAGGCGCATTTCAAATGCAAGGAGAGCGATGCCCAACATCCTGTTTTTCACCACCTCCCAAATATCTCTCGACGTCTCTCGCAGACATGGCTGGTACAAGCGGAGATGCTCTGCTTGCTGGTAATGCACTGGTACACCAACACACCTTATGTATGCACCAGCGTTTTCTGTTCACTTTCGCATGGTATAGTCCTTTGTTGCAGCCAAGCAAAGCTGCCGGCTCTGAAGTCTTAAGATGCAAATCTAGAATACACGAGCCTATCTCGTCCGGTTTCTCATATAAGATACGGTCATCAAATCCAACTGCATACTGTTTCTAGCCTGTTACAGTCCAAAACTCCACGCCCATGTAGAAACACAGAATGGAAGCTCCTCGTTTCCAAAAAAAGTAAAGCAAAAATAAATATATATATATATATATATATAAGGTCGTCAAAATTCATCCGGCCGGTCCGCATTTACAGCTTGTCGGCCTTGGCCTTGGCTAGGCCACCAAGCTTCTCGGCAGCGGCGCTGAGGCTGCGCGGGTCAGCACCCTGGATCGAAGCGTTGCCGTTCACTGCCACCTGGTTTCCGTCCTTGAAGAATAGAAAGGTGGGCATCGCCCGGATGCTGTACTTGGCGGCGACCTCCTGGGCCGCGTCGACGTCGACCTTTGCAAAGGCCAGGAAGCTAGGGACGCTGTGTTTGGTGGCCAGGTTGGCGTAGACGGGCGAGATGACCTTGCAGGGGCCGCACCAGGTGGCAGTGAAATCGACGGCGACGTAGGTGGTCGACGCGAAGAGGGCGTTGAGCTCTGCGAGCGAGCCGACGTGGTGGACCTTGTCCGACATGGTTGGGAAGGAGATAAGATAGGAGATGAAATTATGCTAGCCGGGACGCGAGTATATGTGGTGATGGCGAGCTTGTAGCTAAGTTTCAGGTCTACAGGAGCGTCTGTACAGTTGTTTGAATACTCGAACTCGTATGCGCTGGCAAAGATTGAAACGAGAGATGAGACGGGAAATCGCGAATTTTTGAAGCACGAAATTCAGATGAGGCCATATCACGTGACTACAGGCACCCCGCCTCATTCTCCCCACTTCTCGTGTCTTCCATGGGCGACAAATGCTAGAAAGATGACATATTGACGAAGCAGAGAAAGCAGCTGGCGTTTGACAAATTCTGCCGCTCGTTAACATGAAACTATGAGTAGATGTCCGCCCGTAAGAAAGAGAGCATACTGGTCTAGACTAGGAACAGGCCATGCATTGTCAATATTGCGATTACGGACGATCGCGACATGACGAATGAGTTAATGCAAGAAAACGGAGAACAATTGTAGATAGGTCTCCTCAGATGTTAGTTGCCCGTAGGATGAGCCGCAACTTCCGAGAGAAAATTCCTCTTCAAAAGTTTATCCCACTCCCGTATTCCCACTCCTGCACATCAGTATTACAGACACGTCCCCTTTCGCAGCGTCCGAAAACGGCCCTAAGAATGATAGCAGGATTGTGGACCGGGCCGGTTTAGCCAGAGAGACTTGTCAAAGCTGAGAGCCAAGAGTATCGGAGATTGCAGTTCGCCGCGCCTAATCTGCTCGACCAGCGAGCCTGCCTGTTTATCTTCTTTGCATACTCTCGCTCGCGTCTAAAGCAAAACGAACGCTGACGACAGACACGTCGACAGGACACAATGGCATCCAGCAAGGCAAACGTGCTTTTGGTGGGGAGCGGAGGCGTGGGAACGATGTGTGCATACGCGCTCGAGTCCGGAGGCCTGGCTGAGGTCACGGCGGTGCTACGGTCCAACTACGTTGCAGTCACCGAGAGGGGCTTTGACATCTCGTCCATCGACCACGGCGAGGTCAAGGCGTGGAAGCCAAAGAAAGGTGTGTGTGTTGCCATCTGAGCGGGCATATATCTGTCTCTTAGGCCAGTTGCTGATACAGACAAGTCGTCAATGCGGTCCCGGACGTGTCGGAAGAGGGCGCGGCGGAAGCTCCGTTTGACTTTGTCGTGTTGGCGACAAAAAACGTGGCCGACATCGCGCCCACAGTGGCAGACATTATCCGGCCGGCGGTGACGCCGGGCCGCACCGCCATTATGCTGCTGCAGAACGGGCTGAACATTGAGGTGCCCGTTATGGCGGCTTTTCCGCAGAACGTCATCATCTCAGGCATCTCGCTGATCGGTGCGGCCGAGACGAGCCACGGCGTCATTCTGCACAACGACCCGGACCGGCTGCACATCGGCCCCTTTGACAACGGCAACCTGCCGGCAGAGCTGCAGGCGGCCGCAGCGGAGCGGTTCGCGGCCATGTACGGGGCCTCGGGCAAGGTGGCCGTCGACCTGGTGCGGACGCCGCAGGAGGTTGCCTGGGCGCGCTGGCGCAAGCTCATCTACAACGCGTGCTACAACTCGATCGCGGCCGTGACGCTGATGGACTCGGGCCGCCTGCGGCTGGCCCGGTCGCCCGTCGAGGAGCTGTTGCGACCGGCGATGCTGGAAATCGTGGCCATTGCCAAGGCGCTCGGCCACGAGCTGCCGCTGGTGCTGGTCGACCAAATCATCGACGCTGAGCCGATCGAGATCTTCTTCAAGCCGAGCATGCAGCAGGATGTAGAGAAGGTAGGCTGCTTTCTTTTCCCTTCTTTCGTTCTCTTCTCTTCACTTTCTCCCCCTTTGTGGCAACAGAGTGACCAACAAAACTTAGGGCAACTATACCGAATTTGAAAACATTGTGGGAGAGCCTCTCCGGACGGCACAAAAGGTTGGTGTTCCCGCACCGACGCTGACAGTTCTTTATGGAATCCTACGGGCTATCCAATGGCGGACAAAGGAACAGAAGGGCTTGGTGAGCGTTGAAAACAAGTGAGAGAGTAAGCGTGAGATAGAGACTACGGCGGAGTTGTCGGCGGAGCTGTCGGTGGAGGCCCAGCCGACAAAGCTACTAATATTAGGCTTTACTTTTGAGTGGTTCTACCCGACCCGGAATCCCAACCGAGCCGTGTATTAATATCCCTGTTTAGAAAGTACCGTTTAAGAGACGAGCTGTTCAATTTTACTATTGCCTTTTTCTTCGTCTTTATTCTACCTACACTCACCCTTTACTTACTGCTATTACTCTCTTCTTTCCCATCGCCATGACTGTCCAAACCATCCGCTCCATCCTCGGCGTCCCGCCGACGACGCCTACACTCACCGACTCAGTCCTCATCATCATTGACGCCCAGGGTGAATATGCCACCGGTCTGCTCAAGACTGCTCGCATCGCCGAGACGCGCGTGGCCATCAAGGTGCTGCTAGACCGCTATCGCGCGGCCGGCGGCAGCGTCATCCACGTCGTCCACGACGTGCCCACAGGAGCGCCCATCTTCACGCCCGGGACGGACCTGGCTGCGATCCTTGAGGAGCTCCAGCCTGTTGCGGGCGAGCCGGTCGTGCACAAGACGCACGCCACCGCCTTCACCGGCACCAACCTGCAGGAGGAGCTCGTCAAGACGGGCAAGAAGAAGCTGGCTGTCGTCGGTAGGGTTGCCCGAAAAAATAAGAGAGGCACACTGTAGAGTCACGTGCTGACATTACAACTCCCTGGAAAACAGGCTACATGGCCCACAACTGCGTGTCTGCTACCATTCGCGCGGCTGGCGAGCTCGGATACGACGTCTATGCTGTCCACGATGCCATTGGCGACCGTGACATTCCCGGTGCCACAGCCGAGGAGCTTGTTCGCGTATGTTGCTAGAGAAGTAAAATAAAGAGGGAATCAAATCAACTAACGCTTCACAGATCTCTCTCGCCGAGGTGGCAGACGTCGTCTCTGTCACTATCGAGTCGAAAGACATTCAGTAGGGAAGCTGAAGCAGGAGGTATGGAAGTGTTTGAAAGCCTGTTTGGCAAGATAAATTGGAGGTCATAAATACTGTTATATCAATCTTCTAGCCATGCAATCATTCTTTCCATAAGGACGGGACTCATTGTGTGGGCATGCCAGGTGTAAAGCATGATTGCCTACCAGTCCCGCCCGGGTGGCATCTCTCGGGTGGGACATCGTATCAGGGCCCTTGTAGCCCCGCATTAGAGCTGCAGTTCCCACTTTACTGCTGAATTGCGTCATGGGCTCCAGCACTAAGCAATCGGATCTTCTCTAAAGCTGTCGTCCTCCACGGCAGGGGAATACTGCCTTCCAGCCTATAACGTCCTATGCCCAGGACTGCGGGATACCGAGCAGATACATGTTTGTCGTGTCCTGCTCTCCGCTGCCGGACGTCAAGGTGCCAAAGTCTTCGTTCCATAGATGCGACCACGAGTCTTCGAGATTAGCCAAGTCCGTGCCGAAATCAACACCAGGCAGCATCGCGTCGGTCTCCACCCCCTGTGGCTGGACAGCAGAATACGTTTCTGTCGCTGTCGCCGAGTCCGGCTTGGGACCGCCGCCCATGATGTCGATGAGCTGCTGTCGCAGCGTCTTGAGGCCTCTTGCAAACCCTGCGTCCTGGCCCATCCGCACGTATTCATCTTCAATGTTCTCTGCAAACGTCACGAGCATCTGGGGACTCGCGTCAGCCGGGTGTTAGTTTTCCACATTGTAAACGCACGCCATTTCTCAAGCCTCAACACACCGCTAGATCGGAACTGTTCATCCGGCTCATTGGCACCTTGGTGATGTAGATGCCCAGTACGAGGACAGCCAGGAGGATCTGGTTGCCGGCAACGAGACGCGACGGGCCTGCGTACATCAGCAGGTCGTTTACGGCCTTGAGCATGGCGCGTGCCGACGCCACGCCGATACAGAGGCTGAAGTGCAGCCGGTCTCTCCACGGAGTCCCCGTGCAGTATTTGTCGATGCGATTGCGCAGAAATCCGGGAGCCGATACCAGTGCCGGTCTGTGCAGGGTGACCAGCGTCTGGTGGTAGCGCAGCGAGACGTAGGTGGCTAGATGTAGCTCATCGGCGCCGCAGAAGAGATCCCGCCCGGGCCTTGTCGTCTGTTAGAGAAGCAAATACCCCCAGATAAAAAGAAAAAACCACTTTCCTCCGCCAAAAGAGACACACCTGATTGACTCGGGAAAGCTGTCGGCCCAATCCAGGAGGGCGCGGTCGATTCGCCCCATCTCGCAGAGCAGCGCCTGGACAGACTTGCGCTCGTTCTTGTTACCGTAGAGGAGACTGATGGCGCGGGCCTGGATCTGCGCCAGCCAGACGAGGGCGCCAAAGTAATCAAAATCAAGCGGGCAAGCAGCCGGTCTGCTCGGAATGATCTGGTCGCACTCGTCGTCCCGTATGGCTGACGGCCGTCCGCTCTCCAGCTCCATCGTCCGCTCCAGCGTGTATGCTGCCCACCAGATACGGGAACGTAGGTTTTCGTCGAACCCATTGCCCCCGCCATCCGACTGAGACGAGACCGGCGGCACCAGGCTGCTGTCGGGAGCGACGTGTCTGTGCAGGCTGATCGACTGCGCGATGCGAACGGCCTGGCCCAGCGTTCCCCAGCTGGCGCCATCCTTGCAGCGGTTGTAGAGGACCAGAGCGAGCAGCAGGAGCGCCTGCACGGAGGTGACGTAGGGCGTGGCCACGAGGTGTCCGTACAGCACGTAGGCACCCTGCAGATACCGCGTGCCGTCCACAGACACGCCTCCTTCTGCCTCGTCAGCGGATGCGCTGAAGACGGCATAGGCAGTGGCAAGCAGGGGATAGTCGTGGGGTTCGAGGGCATCCGGCCCGCCTCCCTCGCTGTCAACTTTCTTTCGAAGACCGTCTAGTGACCTGTGGAAGGCGTCCTGCTCGATGACCGGAAAGACTGGGTGGATTCGAGCGAAAAATATGTCTGCATATGCTCTGGCCTTGCCCACGAACGGCAGCTGCGGCAATGCAACGGAGAACGGCAGCGGCACCTCCATCGAGTACGCTAGGCCCTGCTGCATGAGCGGGAAGACGGGGGTCCACGTCGGGCACTGGGAGAAGAACAGGTCTAGCCACTGCACCAGGACGTACTGACTGCTGCCCCCACCGCCGACAGCCTGCCTCCGAAGGCAGCTGCTCTTATCCGTTGAATGGGTGGCGATGTTCGAGATGCAATGGCTCTCCATGAGGCCGTGGCTCGGCGAGCTATCCGGCCTTGAGCCGGGGTCACCCGTACCGGGGCTCTCTTTTCTCTGGTCACGCATGTCCTCGTCAAAAGGGGTGGCAAAGACTTCGGGAAGAATCCTGCTAGGCGACTGAGCTTCAAACGTTCGTCGTGCCGGCTGCAGCGGTGAGGGTGGGTATCTAGTCGTGTGTAGCTCGTTCGTTGGTGCGACAGCAGTCTCAGAACGGCTTCCTTCCGCGATTGAGAAGCTCACAGAACTCCTTGTTGTATCTCTCCGCCGCCGTCCTGTCGGAGGCTGGCGCTTGCCCTCCAGACTGGGCTTTCGCAGGTTCACTGTGACGCATTGTATGTCTTGGCGCACGCAGTTCCGGCACGAAGGCTGTTCGGCATCACACTTGACCTTGTGCGAGCGACACCAGTCGCAGGCCGTCGCCTGTCGGCGCTGTCTCTGAGACGGCGTCATAGGTACATGCGAGACTGGCGAGACTGGCTTGTTTTCTTTTTTCCTTGAGGAACACTCGTGGTGATACAAGTCGAAATAATAATCAGAATGGCGTACGAAACACGTGAAGACGCACGTGCTTTGAGGTTGCTCCTTCCTCCTAGTCGGCATTCACTGACAACATCACCGGGCAGTCTGATGTTCCTCTTGGCAGTGTCCTTTACCATTTCTCCGCCCAGTGTTTACCGTTGCCTCTCTCAGCTCCTTGCGTTCGCAGCTTCCATCCTCTGAGCCTCGGATCTGTCAAGATGCTATAGTCAGAAAATGGTCATAGAAGCTTTCGCATCGTTCCTTCTCTAGGGGATTTCGTAGTTTCAGTCACATGATAACTTTTGTGTGACGAGCATGACTACAAACCAAGAGATTTTCCTGCTTCCGACTATTTCTGGTGTGGCACCTTGCTTTGAAATAAAAAGGCCGAATCGCATGATGCAAGCTGCTCGGACTACGGGTTTACCAGCAAATTTGATTACAAACCAGACCCCAATGCCCTTTACCCACGCACTTTTGTGTTATACATAAACATATTCACAGCTTCAGCAAAACAATATCCTCGAAAATATCGGCAGCTTCCCTAAGCTTCTGGCTGGCTCAAGCCCATACTCAACCACACAATCAACCATGAAGGAAGCCATCGTGTCAGCAGGTGAGGCAGCCCCCAAACCCTGCTCTTTACCGAGCAGCCCTTCATCATTGGTGCTCATAGTCTGACTTTTTGGGGGTTTTTTTCCTCCCAGGTCCGGTAGTCGCCATTGTGGACTCGGCCATTCCGGAACCGAGCGATGACCAGCTGTTGATCAAGGTGGTCGTGTCGGGCAGCAACCCCAAGGACTGGAAGCTTCCGCAGTGGACTGGCCACAGCGCCAACGAAGGCGACGATATTGCCGGCATCGTGGTCAAGGTCGGGGCCAATGTGACCGAATTCCGCCCGGGCGACCGCGTGGCTGCCTTCCACGAGATGAGGACGCCGCACGGCAGCTATGCCGAGTACGCCGTCGCCTGGCCGCACACGACCATCCACATCCCGGCGACGACCAGCTTCGAGGCCGCCGCTGCGCTGCCGCTGGCCTACTTCACCGCCGCCCTGGGCCTGTACGCCGACCAAAAGCTGCCGCAGCCGTGGACGGGCGCGACCGAGACCGAGGCCATGCCGCTTATCGTGTACGGCGCTGCCTCGGCCGTCGGCTCCTATGCCGTCCAGCTGGCCGTGCGCAGCAACATCCACCCCATCATCGCCGTGGCCGGCAGCTCGGCCGCCCATGTCGAGGCCCTGATCGACCGCAGCCGCGGCGACACCGTGGTGGACTACCGCGGCGGCGATGAGGCCACCGTGGCCGCGCTGCAGGTCGCGGCCAGCAGCCGGCCGGTGTTTCACGCCTTCGACGCCATCTCCGAGCACAACAGCGACTACGTTATCAGCCGCGTGCTGCAGCCCAAGGGCACCATCAACAGCGTGCTCCCCTGGACCGAGAATCTGGCCATCCCAGCCACCATCCGCCGCATCCGCACGAATGTCGGCAAGGTGCACACCGACTACAAGGATCTCGGCTTCGTCTTCGCGCGCTACCTCAGCCGCGCCCTCGAGCAGGGCTGGTTCCGGCCCCAGCCCCAAGAGATTCAGCCTGGCGGTCTTGCCGGCGTCCAGGACGCCCTCGTCCGCCTCAAGGCCGGCAAGGCCCACGCCGTCAAGTACGTCTTCCGCATTGCCGACACCGAGGGCGCAGGGCAGGACAAGCTGTGAGGAATATGGTTAGGGGGGTTCAGAGGTGAATGAAAGAGAGAGAGTCGGCTGTCTAGATCCTTGCTATAAAAGTATAAATAGGTTGCAAGGTATCACGAAATAATATAGGCGAGACGAATGCCGCATGCATATCTGTGTATCGGCCCCGTCCTTCCAGGTAGCTACTATCGTCTGCAGTTCACTCGGCGTGAAGCTAGTGCAGAGATTTGCGCTTGCTCTGCGTGCTGTTAATACTCGCTAAACCACCATGCCGGTAGCGCTGAAAAGTACCTAAAAGTGTGTCTAGCCTCGATGTCTTTTAGGGCTCAAAGCGGTATTGAGCCCATTAAAACGAATCTAGGCTGCATAGCTGTGGAGCCCGTTGCCGGTCAGAGAGAAGGGGAATTGCCATTTCGGCACTTTTTCTGCTGCCCCACCATCGCCGAGCCTCACCAAAAACGACTTGCGACTTTGTCACAAAACTGTTGTCTTGCTTCTCGCAGCTCCTGCTGCCCAGCCTAGAAGCTGCCAGACACCGAAAAGAAAATGTCTGCCGCCGCTGATGCTGCCGCCACCACAACGACCACCGTAGCCTTGGAGACGGTGGCCGTCGAGCACCTGCCGCCGGGCTACGCCGTGCACGCGGTGCTCTTTCGCGACGTGAAGAACGCAGCCTTTTTGCAAGCGCAGCTGGTCGCCCGCAACCCGGCGTTTGAGTACGCCTTTGTGGACGCGTCGGCGGTGGTCTCACGCGCGCACCTGCTGGCAGCCGTCTACCGGGCCGTCCTGGCGCACGTCGGCGGCACGCTCAAGACGCCCAACGTGCACTCAGAGACGGTGCTGTCGCTGAGTCCATCGCTCAACGTGAGTTTGTTTGTTTGTTTGCTTCCTTTTTGTTTCCTTTTAGTCCTGTCCTCTTCCCCCCTCCCCTCACTGACAGAATAGATCGCCGAAGCTTACCGCCGCTTTGGCGTCACCGCCGACTCAAAGAGCATCCTGGTCGTCAAGATCCTGCTGACCGGCGACTCCGCCACCGCGGCCGACATCTGGCTGCACCTCAGCAGCAACGTTGAGGGCACTGCCGTTCCGCCATCCGAGGCTGCCATCGAGAGCGGTACCGACGTCGCCAAGGTCAAGAAGTACTTCAAGCTGAACCCGGTCCCGTCGCTCGCCGGCCACATGGACTCGGCCGAGAAGAGGAGGGAGCTGGAGGTGCTGACATTAGGTGCTATGGCATTACGAGGATTATAGGCACTGGGGGAAGAGGCTGGTAGAGCAAATGATTATGACATTTCGATTTAGATTACTTCTTTGCAAAGACGCAACGCTGCAATGGTCTCTCTCTCTCTCTCTCTCTCTAGCAATATGGCAACTTCTCAGGCCAGCCCGAAGACGCTCTTAGTGCGTCTCCACAGCTCCGCTCGCATGGCATCGCGACCTTCCTTGGTCCTCTGCACGGCGTCGCGGTTCTCGTGCGCCCGCCGCAGCAAGTACTTCATACATTCGCCCGTCGAGCCCCACACCAGGTACTTGTACGGGCGGACCAGTGTGCATTCTGGCCGGGCAGCCGCCGCTGCCTCTTTCGTCTCTGACTCTGTAGAGATCAGCGTGCAGCTGACCTCGTCGGCCATGCCCTGCAGCTGCCCAAAGGCGACGTCGATCTTGGCCAGTCCGGACTCGACGATGGCTCGGGCGCGGCGGACCGAGGTGGCGTTGTGCGAGGCCACGACCAGGCTGACGTCGGGGAAGGCTTCCTCAGACTTGACCTCGCCCACTACGAGCGGCGCCTGCCACTTCTGCCGCAGCACGGCCTCGGCGAGCCCGTCGTAGGCCGTGTCCGTGTCGGCCTTGGTGTCGTGGATCAGATGGCGCGGGTCCGAGCCAATGTAGGCACCGCGGACCAGCTTGACTCCCAGCGAGAAGCCGCCGTCGCGTGCCTCCCGCAGGTGCTTCGACAGCGTGCTTGGCGTCGACTTGAGGTACGCCTGGTACGTGCCGTACACCAGCGCCGGCTTGCCCGCGTTGTACCTGCGCATGTACGCCAGCGTCCAGTCGTCGATGCCCGCCTGCAGGGAAGCTTGCTCTGCGTCGAACAGCAGCCGCACGCCGCGCGAGACTGCCAGGTCGCAGATGCTGTCAATCGCCGCTGCCAGAGCCGGCGAAGGCGCCTTGCGCTCCGACAGGTTGAACAGAGCTTCGCGGCCAGCACCCGTGAATCTGCGAGGTCGTCACGTCAGCGGGTGATCACCACAAATTTGCAAATTCGAGAGATATCACTTGGAGGGTAACTCACTTCAGCGCGACAAAGTCGCCCGACGCCGTGATCCGTACCGTCTCCAGCGTGCCCTCCGACCAGGCCGCGATCTCCTGCTTCGTGGCCTCGTCGGTATGGCTGTTCGCTGATAGCCCCTTACTCTCGTCGTCCTTCAGTACCACCTCTTTGGCGTACCCCAGGATGACGCCGCTGAAGCCGATCTCCTTAAGGTCGGCTATCGTCTTCTGCGCCTCGGCTGGCGTTTCGCCGGCGCAAAACTGTGCGTAGAAGGTCTTCTTGAGGACGGAATGAAGGATGGGGTTCTTGTCCGGATTGAGGAGCGCATTTTCGCTATTTGCTATCCACGTCGTGAGTGCCAGCGACGGTGGAAGCAGGAGCTTCGAGGATGATATGGAGGTGACGAAGTAGGACCGAATTACATTGGTGAGGGGCAGCACTGATAAGGGCGCCGACGTGCTGGTTGTCTGCGGGGGTTGTTTAGGCGAGGGCACATTGAGTGTACTTGCCGCTGCTAGCTGTTCTGCTGAAGCTGTAGGCAGGCCTGGCCGGCTGCCTGTTGTGTGAATTGGACGTATGCATGCTGCAGCGAGCATGGCCGGCTGCCTTCTTGGCCATGGTTGGGCCAGGAGGCCCACGGGGGCTTTTAAGCGGACGCGAGGCGGCGTTACTGACGGCATTGTGAATGTGTAATTTTGGAAGAGTAGGAGAGAGAAGACAAGGAGTTTGGACGATAAAGTTGTGTCACAAGAAGTTGCAGAGACGAAAGGGTATCGAATTGTTTAGCTCGTCCTTATCACAAGCACAACTTGGCAACACGTCGGCACATTTAGTAGAGAGATATCCTTCGCAACTTCCACAAACGGACTGCAAGGAGGAAAATAAATACAGAAACACGGTGCCAGTGCCCAACGTGCCTTCCCCTTCACTATCTCCGATGTACGCACATTGCCGACGCGCCCACGCATGCCTTTGGCCGTTGCTATCCATGGTCGAGGGCGCTTTGTAGCTCGTGGTATCCCGTGCTATGCGCAGGCGACTGTGTGGTGGTCAATTGCGACCCACCAGCGGGCACTTATCAGCTATCGGGTGCTGGCCAGAATGCCGCCAGTAGCCGTGCGCCCGTCGCCAATTCGCCCCAAAATGGACAGACCCCAAGGCCGACGTCGGTAGTTGCGGCTTACTGTGCGATTAGCCCCATCGGCTCAAGCTGCGATCTGGAGCCGAGCTTCTCTCTGTAAGCCGAAGACTGTAGTACTCGTAATAGTAGGAAGCGCACTAAATCCTAGTATCGTGGACCTCCCTGGACAACGGCCCGCTGCCACAAAGCCGAGAGTCGCAGGTCGAAGCGAGGATGCTGTGGGCTCGAGCTGATTTGCAAACTATTGTTGTCATTGGATGTGTTCTTGTGTTCTCTTGCTTTTTCCATTTTGGTTTCGTCTCGTCTCGTCTCTTCAGCCTGTGCCGCCCAGCCTGTTCATTCCAGCCTGTTCAGTCCAGCCTAGCCTGCAGCTCTCCCATTCTCACTTGGATGGCTCTTGTTGGCCGTCCACCGATGGTGCCACGTCTCCCGCGCCCCGAAATCTCCTCTTGGCGAACTCGACATAGCTGACGGGCCGGCCTCTGATGATGCTGGCCAGATCCTGCACGCCTCCGTAGGCCAGCCCCACCAGCAGGGCAGTCTTTGTCGTGCGCGCGGCCGTGGCCAGGGGAAATTGGTCTGTGTAATTTGAACCTCGTCAATGCTCAAACGTTCAATAGCGTTTTACATAACACAAACAGCAAAAAAAGGCCAAAAGTCAACATGAAATATTAACACCACCAAATTTGGGGCTTACTCCACAGGCTAAAGCCGCCGGCAACCGTGACGCTGGCGAGCACGGTGTTGGCCAGGTCCATCTGGCCGCGGTACTTGTCAAAAAGCGTCTCGATACCAAATATGGCCGTCGTCCAGAACGCCACCCGGGCCCCCATCTGCAGGCCCTCGCGGATGCCGCCGTAGGCCACGTGGTAGTTCTTGGACTTGTGGTAGAGGTACCAGCCCGTCGTCGTCTGCGGCAGCTTGTGCGCGTGCTCGGCGCGAAACCGCATCCCGGCCATCGTGCTTCCCTGCGCCGCCCCGAGGCCCATACCGACGGTGAACGCTGCCATGGCGGCAAGAGGAATGCGGATCGGGTCCGGCAGGGACAGCCGCGACTGTGCCCAGGCAGCGTCGTCCCAGCCGGTCTGCGCTGTACCTGCAGCACCAGAAGCTGGTGCCGCCGATGCTGCAGGAGTGGCGGCTAGAGTTCCTGCCTGCAAAGCTCGAAGTTCTCCCCCTTTTTCTGTCGCCATCGAAGAGTGCCGCTGTGTCCGTGTGCGAGGAGAAGCCAGCTCGGCCGCAGCCAGTTTTTTTATTCTGCCGGAACGAAAACGGTCCCAGCTTTATTAGACGTAGCATTTTCATGCACTGTGATTGGGCCGTGCTTACGACCCTTGCCCCACATTGCATTCACTCGTTTACCTGAATAATTCTTCTACAGTGATATATTGCAAACGCGCCTTCTTGGCCCATTGGCCTCTGTGAACTTTACTTTGCCTTTGACTGAACACACGCCATGTCCTTGTAACACCAGGGCAATCCTTCAAGATGGTAGGGAAATCATGGACGCCATACTTACATCAGATCTCGGGGCACATCTGCAACTGCATACTGACACTTGTTCGCGGCAGGCCAAGGAAATCGACGACGCGATATCGCTGAGATTCAAGTACGGCATCCAGACCGTCTTCCTCTCCGTCGATCCTCTCGCGCCCTTATCCACCGTATCTGAAGATCTCCTCGATGTTCTCCGGGAGTGCTACCCAGACGGCCTGACCGTGTCAGCCTCGGCGCCGGATCGCACACCCGTACCGGCAAAGGGAGAAGAGTACCAGGTGTCCTATGCGACGCCTAAGAACCCGAAAGACCTGTCCTACGGCTGGAAGCCGCTGAATCTCAACGGCAACGAGACGCCGGCGAGCCTGAAGCTGAAGGAGAATGCGGCGCTGGCGTTTCGCATCCAGACAAGCGATATGTTGGAGGAAGAGCCCTGGTTTGAGGTTGCAATCCCGGCGCAAGAAGACGAGGAGGACTGAGGCTGAGGGGAAGGGGGGGCTGAACAGCGCAATGCACAGACAGGGTGGGATAAGATACAAACAAGCAAGACTGCATCTGCGTCTGCCGGATGCTGACTCATCTACTTTTTGTCTGCTTCGCTTCCCCGCGGAAAAGTGGGGCCGACGCCTCGACGTCGATTTAGACGCGTTTAAATTTGACTGTAATTAAAAATAGGAGAAGAAAATTGGCCCCTGCAGCTGGCAGAAAGACAAGCCAGCAGCAGCAAAAAGAACAAGTGGAAAAGGGGGGCAAGGGACCAAAGGCAGCGGATACGGACAGCAAGTCAATTGCGGCTTTCCTTTCTTTACTCTTATCCCTCTTTCTTGTCTTTTGTTTTCATAGCACACGCATCGTTCCGTCAGTGCCGGTCGTTCTGTCTTAACAAAACACACAGTCGACGACTCATGCAGCTCTCCTTCACCTTCACATGTCCGCCTCGTCTCCCACGGCTTGGCTTCGCCTTGCGTTGCGCCTGCTCCTGCCCCTGTCGGTCGTGCTGACGGCATACCTGTACCTGTACCCGGTGATAGGCGGTTGTGGCTTTCCGGTGCCGCAGGATGGCAGCCGCAGTCCAAAGAGCGCAGACAAGGCTGCCTTTCTCGAGGCTGTGAGGCAGCACCTGCCGTCTTCACCACCAGCGCCAGGCCGCCTGGCCCCGTTCCGGCTGCTGGCCCTCGGCGACCCGCAGCTGGAGGGCGACACGTCGATCCCCAACGCCCACGGCGACTCGTTCCCCCATCTGGCGCAGATCCTCGAGCACGTGACGTCGCCGCCGAGCGGCCTCGGCCTGCGCGAGCGGGTGCGGCAGATACTGCACGACCTGGTCGACTTCTGGTTCGAGGACGTGCCCAACACGGCGGTATCGATCCGCAAGCGCATCGACCTGGTGGGTAACGACTTCTACCTCGCCCACATCTACCGGTTGATGCGGTGGTGGTCCAGGCCGACACACGTGGCCGTGCTGGGCGACCTGCTGGGCAGCCAGTGGGTAGACGACGACGAGTTTGAGAAGCGCGCCCACCGCTACTGGCACCGTGTCGTGCGCGGCGGCCAGCGCGTGCCTGACAGCCTGGCGCTGTATCCGGCGGACGAGTACGACCTGTCGGGGTACTTGGGGGTTCTGTCGACGGGCGCCGAGACGAGCGGGAAGAACGAGACGAGCGAGACGAGCGAGCGAAGCGAGGACACTGAGAAGAACAAGATCGACTGGACGGACCACATCATCAACGTGGTGGGCAACCACGACATTGGTTACGCAGGCGACATCACGGAGGAGCGGCTCGGCCGCTTCGAGCGACTCTTTGGCAAGGCCAACTACGAGCTGCGCTTCGAGCTGCCGCTGTCGGCTCTCAGCGGCGGTGGCGCGGCAGCAGCAGCGGCTGACTCGCACGACGTCTACGACGCCGAGACGAACCCGCTCTCGGACCGGCTGGTGCCGGAGCTGCGCATCGTCAACCTCAACGACATGAACCTCGACACGCCCGCGCAGAGCGCCGCCATCCAGGACCAGACGTACGGCTTCATCAACGCGGTCATCAACACGGCCTCGGCCGTCGAGTTCCGCGGCCACGCCACCGTCGTCCTGACCCACGTGCCGCTCTACAAGCCCGAGGGCACCTGCGTCGACGCTCCCTACTTTGCCTTCTCCGACCCCGACGGCCTGCTCTCGGAGCAAAACCAGCTGAGCGCCGACGCCAGCCGCGGGTTCCTCGAGGGCATCTTTGGCATGCACGGCGATCCCGGCGCTCCCGGTGGCGGCCGTGGCCGTCGCGGCGTCATCCTCAACGGCCACGACCATGAGGGCTGCGACACCTACCACTTTATCAACCAGGCGGAGACGAAGGTTGACATCGACACCGACGCAGAAAACGCGGAAGCTCCTGCATGGGAGGCCGTCCGCTGGGCCGCCGCACAAGACGCCGCCCTCGTCGGCCACTCCGGCGTCCCCGGCATCCGCGAGATCACCGTGCGCAGCATGATGGGCGACTTTGGCGGCAACGCCGGCCTGCTGAGCGCCTGGTTTGACGAGGACAGCTGGGAGTGGCGCTTCGAGTTTGCCACCTGCGCCCTCGGCCGCCAGCACTTCTGGTGGGTCGTCCACGTGCTCGATGCCATCGCCGTCGGCGCCGTGCTGGTCTACGGCCTCCTGCGGCTGGCCGAGACGGTCGTTCCGCAGCAGCAGCAGCAGCAGCAGCAGCAGCAGCAGCCAACAGCTGTGGAAAGGAAGCCGGCAGTGAGGAATCCTGCAGAAAAGAAGTTGGCAGACAAGAAGCCCGCAGCTTCTGTTGCTGGAAAGCGTCACGTCTCTAAATCATCATGAAAGCACAGTACTTTTTTTTTAATGTATATTTGTACATTGTATAATTAGCCTCTCTGGATATTAATCGATAGACGTCCGGCATAGCGGTCTTGCTCTCCTTTTCATACAGGATGGTCTTTTGTTTCGTAGACGTAGACACTTCAGCCGTTGGCTTCTCTTTTATATATACCCTCCCCGCCCCTTTTAATGACAAGCATACTATATGTACATACCAAACTCCCTACAAAAACAGTTTGAGGACCCCCGTCCCTTGGGAATATGAGAAGAGATTGGGCGAAAAAAAAAAGCAGCAGCCATCCATGCGAAGATCAGAAGATAGCATCGGTACTATACCATACCACAGACGGAGGGGACAAAAATCATTTTGTCCAAAGGAAAAGGTCGCCGGCCGTCGATAAAAGAGAGAAGAAAGAGAAGAAGAAGAAGAAAAAGAAGAAGAAAAAAATGACAACGACGCCCGTGAGTTTGATCCTTTTTTCTTTCTTTTTTTTCCCCCTCTTGTTTTTCCCTCCTCGCTCTCGGCTCTCAGCTCTCATGGGCTAGAGGATGACATCATGGCTTCTTCGCGGCAGTATCTGCTGCTGCTGCTGGCGGCGCCGTCTTGCTCGGCTCGACGAACCAGCCGGAGAAGGACTGTTTCATGCTCTGCATGGCCTCCTGCTGCATCTTCTCCTGCATGGCGGCCTCCTCCTTGAGCCACTTGTCGCCGTTCTCGCGGATCTCCTTCTCCATCAGCTCGTACGTGCGCTGGCCCTGCTCGCGCGCAATGTCCTGCAGCATCTTGCCCTGGGCCAGCTGCTCGGCCAGGTTCGGCTCGCCGTCCGGCTGCACCATGACGCTCATGTTGCTCGTCTTGAGCCCCAGCAGCGAGCCCAGGCTGCCGATGCCGCCCTCGCTCTTGTGCACCCGCTTCTTGCGGTGGCTCTCCAGCTGCTTCTGGAAGTCGGCCCGCGCGATCGCCTCGCGCCGCGCAAACTCGGTCGGGATGTCCGTGCCCTCAAACGACTTGAGCACCTTGCGCACGTCGCCGTACTTCATCGTGAAGATGTACTCGAGGAACGGGATCAGGCCCACCAGCTGCTTGTCCTTGGCGTCACCCGTCCACTTTGGCAGCACGATTGCGTTCTCCGGGTGCGTGCCCACGTGGCTCGCCTCCGTGTCGAGTATGATGACCTTGGACAGGTCGCGGTTCAGGTACGACAGATCCTGTCACTGGTTAGCATTTGTTTCTTGCCACTGTCATCCCCCATAAAAATAGCCACCCTTTTTCCTCATTCTCCTCGCGCACCTTGACAACCTGGCCGTCCTTGTACTTTGTCGCCTCGCGGAACAGCGGGAAGACGATGAAGCGGTACGGGTCCAGCTTCCGCAGCATCGGCTCGCCCATGGCAAAGGGCACAGTGGTGAAAAGGACCAGCTCGTAGTACTGGCTCAGGTAGTGCAAAAAGTAGTCGACGCCCGGGCGCTTGGCGATGCGCCAGCCGTGCTCGCGTGTCCACTCGCTGTGCACGAGCATGTCCTCCAGGCTGATGCAGAGCGTGTAGGGGCGGCCGTAGATCGGGTCCGGGTCCGGTAGCAGCTTTTCAAACGCCGGCTCGTGATAGTACGACAGCAGCTCGCCCATGCGTGACGACGCCCGGTTCCACCAAAGCCCCAACCCCCAGCCGTTGGGGACCTCGGGATGCCTCTTGCCCTCCTCCTCGTCCCAGTCGCGGCCCAGGTAAGCCGTTCCGGCCACGGCCAGGCCCAGCGCGCCGGCAAAGAGGTAGTTGGCCACCTTTTGACGCCGCCGCTCCGAGGACGACACGTAGGCCGATGCCGGGAGCTCGCCCTTCTGGCGGCCGCCCGACGAAGACGCCGTCCTCTCCAACGCTGCCAGTGCCGCCTTGTCCGTCGCGCCGGCCGTCTCCTGCTCGAGCGTCGACGGAATGCCCTGCGTCAAGTCGGGGAGGGACGACAGCGGGATCTCCTCTTCGGCAGCCGGTACATCCTCTGACTTTTCTGACTTCTTTCCTTCCGGCAGGCCGTCTTCCTTGGGTGCCTCTGCGTCCGATTTGGGGGGAGTGAACCGCTTGTCCGGCTGGTCTGGCCGGGTCGAGTACTGATATGATGCCGGAATTCTTGCCGGATTGGAAGCTACTAATCTTGGCTGCACAATCGCAGACCTGAGGATGCTTGGCGCCAGAGCTGGCGCCCTCAGGCGGCGGGATGCGGCTCTGAGAAACATTCTGGGAGTGACGAGGGAGGGGGGAGA
>JRUC01000429.1:0-20647 GCA_000806385.1 Leptographium procerum
TTTCCCTATCCCCATTCCCATTTTACATCTCCCATTCCCCATTCCCCATTTCCCATATTGTCATCTCGCCCCCATCTTCTGTCCTGGTCTCTTCTTCCTGCCCCGCCTGACCATATAATTGTCTGCTGTACTTGCGCGTCCATCCATCCCGCTGCCCTATCAACCTGAGGCTCCGCCCCTGTCGCCCAACCGGATAAGCCCTACGGTTGCATCCCTGCCCTGTACTTACTGCACTTATCATGTGCTCTATCTGCGTTTAAATGTGTTCAAGCTTTCTTGCCTGCCATCAATAACTTTGTCTGTCTTGTTTTTTGGGGGGGGTAACTACTATTTAGCCTGGCTCGTTTGTTCGTTGGCTTGGCCCTCTCCCGCACTCTTTTTTATTCACCCTCTTCATTGCCGTTCAACCTTGCTCTGCCTGCTTGCACTGCCCAGCCTGATATCGCCTGGTGTTGACATCGCCTGTATCGCCTGGCATCGCCTCTGGCATCAACAAACGCCTTTAACTCTTCCGCCTCGCTTATTGTTTGCCTTGCCCATCTACTTGCTCTGCCAGGCTCTTTGAGGGGGAGAGGGCATTTTGTATTTTGCTTCTGACGTACCTCTCGTTTCGCCTCTCTTTGGCTTTCCTCGCGCGCACACCTTATCTTTCGTGTACTGTTTGTCGGACACTGTAAGCTAGCCTCGCTCTTCTCTGATCCCTTCTCCTGCCTCGTTGGTTATTCTCCCCGCAGTTGCTTCTTCCCTTTTGTTCATTCACTATCTGCCCCTCGCCATAGCGCCAGGGAGATCTTCAATATTTTTTTTAAAGCGTCACTGACACACGCCGGCCCCCTTCTTCTCCCCCTCTTCTCTCACCCCCAACTCTTTTCAAGCATGAACAGCGTACTTTGTGGCCCTGCAGAGGACCCGGCTTTTCACTTTGACGATAAACGAAAACGTCTAGCCTCACGCCTTGTCCTGCGTCGGAAGCACAGCTTTCCTACTGCGTCGCTGGCCTTGAAGAAGCACTTCAGATTGTCATCTCGAATTTCTGGTCCTGTCGCCAAGGCGGCCACGCCGGCTGTCCCAGTTTTCCCGGCTGATCCAGTCGTCCCGGCTGCTGCTGCTGCAGCATTCCCGATACCAGCAATCCTCCTGCCAGCAGCCGATCCCAGCATGGTTGCGCATGTTCATCCAGGGCAGGTGGTCGACAGTCTGGCAGCCATGAGGGCCCTGGAGGACGATCTGAAGTCTGCCTCCACGTCGACCATCATCACTGTGTTCCCGGACATCTGCCCTGACTATCTCAAGGAGAAATGCGAGGAGCTGGCGTATGACCACGAATCCATTGTTGGTCACATTCTTGACCAGGCTGATAGCGGTATCTCCTATCCCAAGCGTCCTGGCCTTAAACGGAAAAGACAGCCCAGCAGCACCGGAGGTGTATCGGTTGACGGTGCCAGTGCTAGCGGTGGTGGTCTCGGTCTAGACGACGAGCTTCAAAGCAAAGTCCAGGAGGATGAAGCTGCCTTTAGGTTCGGTAACGACGGCCGCCGCCAGCAGAAAAAGCCCGCAGAGTATGTGCAGATATCCAAGACGCTCGTCCAGCAGATGTTTGTGTACCTCCCACAAAAGTACATCATAACTCTTCTGGACAAGCACAGCAACTGTCTTTTCCCCGTAATTATGGAGCTCGACACACAAATCGCAGAGACCTCGCCCGAGGAGCTTCCTTTCAAGCTGAAGAAGTCCAGGACCAAGCAGCTCTCAGAGTACACCCCGGAAAACATCAACACGACCATTCGCAGCACGAAATCGGCCTCGAAGAAAGAGGCGTTGGAGGAGTATCATGCCGCCCTGACTATCTGCCAGTTGCGAAAAGAGAAGCGAAAGCTGGAAAGGCAGCACGCACTGGAAGAAGAGAAAAACTTTGAAAATGCCCAGATCGAAGGTGCCGTGAGGGATTGTGAGTGCTGCTATGTCGAATTTGCCATGAATCGAATGATTCACTGCGATGGAGCGATGCTTCATGTATGGTCCCCCCCCTTTTTTTGATCTCCTTGCTCTTCTTGCTTGTATTCAAATCTAAATCATGGTCGATGATTCCCTAACAAACGAAAAGTGGTTCTGCAAAGGCTGCTCCCGGCGCATGGCCGAGAACCAGATTGGCTTGTCAAAGTACTCGCTGACTTGCATGTCGACCGATGGCTGCAAATCCGGCTTTGCTCTCGACCAGCAGCAACAATTTCTGGATGAGAAAACTCGGGTTGCTCTAGAGCGCATCGAGCAGGAGCACATTCTGCGTGTGGCCGGCATCGAGAACCTAGAAACCTGTCCCTTCTGTCCTTTTGCTGCCGAATACCCTCCAGTTGAGGTAAACAAGGAGTTCCAGTGTCAGAATCCCACATGCGAGGAGATCAGCTGCCGCCTGTGTCGCAAGGCAACACACATTCCTATGACGTGCGAGGAGGCGGACCGCGAGAACGGGCCGGCAGCACGCCTGACCATTGAAGAGGCCATGTCGGCAGCCCTGATTCGAAATTGCAACTTGTGTATGTACATATGCGTGTGCCTGTGCAACCCTCCATTTGGAAGGTGTTTGGCTTTTCACTGTGCTGACAGACCTTAGGCCATACGCCGTTCATCAAGGAACTCGGTTGTAACAAAATGACATGCTCACGACCTAGCTGCACCAATGTGCAATGCTATGTATGTCACAAGTCGTGTGACTACTCGCACTTTGATGACGCAACACGTGGAGGGAAGAAGGGCAACTGCCCGCTCTTCGACAGCGCCGAGAAGCGGCATGCAGATGAAGTGCAGGCAGCCGAACAGGCTGCCCGTAGAGAGGTTGCCATCAGGAACCCAGAAATTGATGTCAATCTACTAAAGATCAAAGTATCAGAAAGGGTCCTGGAGGACGAGAGGAAGCGTATGGAGGTGGACGGAGTACGCCATGGATAAGTAATAGATGAGACGCGAAAGACTTTCTTCTTTCATATTTCGTACCCCCTACTCCTACAGGTGTCTTCTTTGCTTATTCTTCTACTTGATTTTGGTCTCCTTATATCTCCCTTGCCGTCTGCATAGCGTTTTACACGGTTCCCGAACTCGATCTTTTTGCTTTTTGCTTCTTGCAGTAGCAACATATTACAAGCTCAGTCAGTGAGCTCTTTTTAGTATTTCCCGTCTTCTTCTTTAGACATTCTTATACATCCGGGATAGTCTGCTATATACCCCAAACTCCGTGCCCGGACTTGCTAGAGACCAATGAGCCATAGCAATTAAAACAAAACAAAAGAGATCCCCTTCCGAATCCCCCGCATTACCGGGTCTTAGCAAACTTTTCATGCCATTTACCTCGAGAAGGAATGGCTTTTGGTGCCGGTGCAGCAGCCGCTTCTGTCGCCGCCGACGATGCGGACGCGGACGCGGACGCGGATACCTCCTCCTCAGCAGGTACCTCGATCAGCTCGACGGTCTCGTGCAGCGTGGCGGCGATTGCGAGGCTAGGCTTGGGACCAACAGCCTCCGCAGCAGTCTCCGCCGCAGCGCCGCCGGCGTCGGCCCGGACGGACAGCAGCATCAGCGCGTTGGACGTGTTCTTCTGGCGCAGCGCATACGTGCGGCCCTGTGCCGTGCGCAGGCGTGCCATACCGGTTCCGTCCGTGTGAAGGAACCATCTGTCGCGGTCAGCATGAGCTGTTGGGAGACGGGGAGACAGGGAGACGGGGAGACGGGGAGACGTTGCTCTGCAGATGATGGGAGAGGACGGGCAATACTTACGGGCTGGACGCCTCGGCGACCAGGTCCGGCGGCAGCTCCAGCAGACGGTAGCCGGCGCCGTCCGGGGCGTGGAGAAACGGGATGCTTGTGGTGTTGTCCTGGGAGGGCATCTTATTAGAGGTAGAAGAGCAACATTGAACAACCCCGCTAAAAGCAGAATACAAAAATGGGGCTTTTCTTCAAAAACGCCGGCCTAATATTGTGTACTCCGTAATGCGTAATGCGTAACTCGTAAACTTATAGCGTTCTTGCTCGTTACTCTACGTTCCTGTGGATTTAATTCTGGGTGGCTCTCGTTTGCTTTACACATTCACGGCATGAGTTCAGTTCTATTATCTTCTACATACTCCGTCTTATGCAAAGCAGTAAAAATTTCACTCACAGCTCAGGCCCTAAGCTGTCAGCCGCTGGAAAACAGAGACCCACTCACGGCTGATGCACAAATTTGGAGCTCCGGAAAACATTAAATAAACGACCTCACAACAAGCCGGCCCCGTTTCAACCTACTGCTAGCTCGACTAGACGAGCTGAAATCGACGGGCAGCAGTTCTATTTTGGGTAACGCTGTTTCGGATAGAATGGTAAATACGCCACTGTTGTACCGCATATGCAATAAACCCGGCCTGATCAGGATTAGCGTGTGTTTGTTTACTTTACTCGATATACGGAAGCCCAGACGCGGGGTCTTCCCGTGACTTTTGACACAAGACGCGCTCCTTCCATTTATAGAGTAGGGAGAAATATACTACGTAAGTAGCAAGACAGTACCAAGAAGACAGAAATGAGACAGAGGGAAGGCGTCTGGACAGAATAGGAACGAAAGCTGTCAAGAGAGCTGCATGCGGAAAGGGCGTCCCGTCTCTTGCGGTGAAGCCCCTCGAGAACCCTGGCCCCCAGTCCTAATGACCAAAGCACAAAATTTAGGACGAAAGAGGCGGTAAAAAAAAGCAAGAAACCAAGGACCCCTGCGCTAGCCTGGGCTCCTAAACTCTGCCAACTCTCTCTATTGCGAACCATCGTCGGGGGATTGCTGTTGTTGTTGTTGACTGTTGACTGCTGTAGTAAAGCCAGGATTTTGACGTACCGCTTTTGTCAATTGCTCTATCTCTTCTTTTCTGTCCTGCCTGGCTCCTTCTTGCTGCTGCGCCGATCGTCATTGCCTCGGGGGTTCAGAAGAGAGAGAGCCAATTTCGGGGTCTTTTCTCCTTCTTTTCCTTTTCTTTTTTTTGCTTCTCTGTACACTAATTTCTTCCGAACCACTGTCTTTCCGTATTTGTTTCGCAGCGCTTTACGAGTACTCCTGTTCTAACCTCGACTTGGCCCGGCCGTAATCGAATTTGCGACGCGACACCTGCGGCTTCTCCAAACTCCCAGACAACGGTTGGCAGCCCTACTATTACAGGAATACAAGACACCAGGACGAACGGCAAGCGACGCAAATATAGAAGACAGATAGCCTGGTGCGACATCGCCTCGTCTTCCTGCCTAACCTCGCCGCATACAACGCATACAACGCATACAACGCGTACAACAGGGCTTGAAGAGCAAGGTCCACCCTGTCGGCGAGCTTCACCCACCACTTCCCCTAACGGCTTCTCCGAGGCCACAATCACTATCCTTGTCGCCATCTTCTGGCCTTGACAATCGTCAGGCTTCTCCGACGGTCCGTTTGGTGATAGCCGCTTTGCGGCGCCCACTTCCCGCCCACGATCTCTTTCCGGCCTCTTTCCGACCCGCAACGGGCGCCCATGCCGCCCGCCTAAACCATGGTGCGAGTCACCGAGGAGCTGGCCGTCTCCTCCGAGGCGGTCACTCTCTACTGCGCCACAGATCCTCTGCTCGGTCACCTGCCCATCCTTGCCTTCCACGGCCCCTCGACGACAGCCAACTTCACCCACAACAGCTCTCGCATCCAGGTTCACGTCTACACGCCTGCCGGCTTCCAGTCCTTCCCGCGCCTGACCATCTCTCCCAACTCGCCGTTCTATGGCGTGGTCTCCTACCTGCCGCGCGAGTTCCAGGGCGACGACGTCTGCCGCGGCCTCGCATTTGCGCTCTTCAAATACTTCAGCGAGCTCTCCGACACCGTCAAGGCCTACCTCCGCAACCAGTATCCTACCACCCGTGGCCGCCGGCCGGGCTCTGCCCCGGCTCTCTTTGGCGAGCAGCATGCCGCCGATCTGGCCAAGGCCATGGCCCTCGTCGAAAGCAACACCCCCGAGCTGCTGCACACCCTGCAGTGCGCCCTGCAGACACAGCACGTCAGCAACCTCGACCTGGATCTTGTCCTCCCCCCTGGCGCCGTGACGCCCCTGCAGGCCGAGGACTTTGAGACCGCGCCCGAAGACGAGGACGACGTGATCCTCGACCCCACCCTTCGCCAGTACGACCCAGCCTATATGCCGCTGGTCAAGCTGTTTGGCGACCCTGTTTTTCTGCCGACCTCGAAGCTTCGCCGCGCTCCCTCGCGGCCCAGCTCGCTCAACCACCGCAGCAAGGCCTTTACCAAGGACCAGAAGGTCGACTTGCGCATGAAGATGGGCGAGCTCGTCGACACCGAGGGGCGCTACGTGCTCAAGCTGAACGAGCTGGTCAAGCATGTCGCGGATGATCTCCGCCAGAAAGCCAACGAAGGCACCGTCAGTACGAGTACCAGTACCAGTACCCGCGACGGCCCCACGGCCGAAGAGCTCGATCGCCTGTTCCCCCGTTCTGCAGACCGCATCCTGCAGATGAACTCGTCCTTTATGCGGGAACTGCGCCGCGTCATGGACGACACAGAGGAGGACGCCGTGCGCGACCTGGACGTGCCATACACGTTTGGATCGTCGTCTTCACGCCACCGGGGTGTTGGTGTTGGCGGCGGTGCTAGCAACGGCTCAGTCCGTGTCAAGGACCCTAGTGGCGCCCTTGCCATGGCCAAGACCTTCCTCGAGTGGTTCCCAAAGTTCACCGACTGCTATCAGGACTACATCCGTGCGAGCCAACACTTCCCGCAGCTACTCAACAGCTTCCTGGACAGGCAGTCGAGCTTCCGCGACCACGTCGTCCAGACGATCGGCGAGCAGTCGCTGCGCTCTATCCTGATCGAGCCCGTGCAGCGCCTGCCACGCTACAGTCTCTTCATCGATCAGATCGTGGGCTGCCTGCCCATAAACCATCCGGCTCTGCAGCTGATGCTCAAAGCGCGCGACATAATCACCAACATCTGCTCCATGGACGACCCCCTAGACGAGAAGCCGCAGGTGACCAATCGTCTGCGCAACATGGTCGAGTCCTGGCCGGTCGACCTAGAACCCAGAGGACGCCTGGTGCTGGCTGCCGACTTCGTTGAGCTTGTGCCACCCTACGATGTTGATGCTGACAGCAATGGAAGCCAGGACCGCACCGGCCTCTTCCTCCTCTTCAGCGACTGTCTCGTCCTCGTCAAGAAGAAGCCTGGCTGCGCCGTGACGGGCCGGGACCTGCTTCGCGAGATTGACAAGCCCTCGCCAGCCGGCCTGCTAGCGTCCATGACTAATGCTGCGGGTGGTCCCGGTACCTACGATGTTGCGTTCAGCGGATGGCACCAGCTGGCCGACGTGCGCTTTACCGAGTCGGCCGACGGCCGCCTAGTGTGGATGACGTCGACGCAAGAGATGAAGGGCGGTGGTCACGCTGGCGACTTGATGTCCAGCAAGACGATCACGTCACGGTGCTTCGACCTCCAAGAGACGTTTGAGGGTAAGGCCACGCGATGGAGCGAGGACGTTGTAAAGGCGCGCATCGAGGGCCGCTTCTCCGAGGCCGAGCGGGAGAATCCCACCTGGACCTTACGCTCCGCGCGCCTGATTGAGAACAACAACATGGGCTTTCACGCGGCCGTCTTCCAGGAAGCTGCAGAGCAGCTCATCGAGGGCAGGCGGGAACCAGCTCCCGTGCGGGTTGTCCTTGACAACCACAAGGGCACCAAGGGAGCCCCCGTCGGGCACTACGGCGTCGAGATCGTTGTCGAGGTGCGCGTCGACAGCGTCAGAGGCAGCACTGGCAGCAGCAACCGGGGCAGCTATGGCGATTCGCGACGCTTGGTGATGACTGCGCTGGGGCTCAACGGCAAGCGGTACACGGATGACGTCGCCATTGAGGACTTTCTGCCGACCCTCTCAAGAAGAAGTATGTTCAACTCCTATTTCGTATTCGGTTCCCTCTCACACGCCTTTCTCTAACATGAAATTGCAGTCATCCAACTCATGAGTGCCCAGTTCAACACATCCAACCCTAAACTGGTGCCGGCCTTGGTATCGTACCATACCAAAACCTTGCGTTCTCTGAATTTTAATGCCCGCAGTGAGAAGACAAAGTCATTCCTTGCTTCGTCGCCTGTGAAACTGTTGTCAAGCTTTTTAAGTGGCGGTACCAGCAGCGCTCCACTTGGAAGCAACACTGCTGCACATACTAGCTCAACGGATGTAGGCTATGGCTCCATTAGAGGGACGCGGTCACAACCTGGGAGCTTGTCACGCTCGACTGGCAGCCGCTATCAGCAACAACTACAACTACAGCAGCAGCAGCAGCAGCAGCAACAGCAGCAGCAACAACAACAGCAGCAACAGCAGCAGCAGCAGCAGCAGGACAACGTTTCGCTCAACGGCTCCATACGAGACCGCGATGTCGGAGGACGGCTTGGGCCAGACACAGCTCGACCGGAGAACCCGCTTGTACGTCTGGAGCAGGCGTTTACCGGCTATGTGGCGGCGCTTCAGTCCCGGAAGGGCCAATTCATCGGCCGCGCGCTGCTGAACCGAGCATCCAGTACTGCAGATGAGCTGTCGGTCAACCTCCTGTACAACAAGCTAAATGAGAGCCCGTCTGACTGGGAGTCGTCGTTTGACTTGCCGCCTGACGTCGTGTTTGCAGCGTTTGAAAAGTTTGCTCGCATCGCGTGGCGCGACCAGATGGGCACCATTATGACTATACAGTCGCTCGATGCCCTGCAGGAACGAGCGGCACGCAAAGTGCCTGGTGATTTTGCCGACTTTGTCAAGTATCTGTTTTCCGACATGGCACCACAGAACCGGCGTGCATTTACGGCTCTGATCAAGCTTCTGGCCGATCTGCTCGACGGCTGTAGCGATGACGGAGATCGAGGCGCGCTGACTCTGGCGTTTGCTGAGCTGCTGGTGGCCGATGGCGGAGAGCCACACAACTACATCAACCTGCTGGACCTGCTCGTCGAGGACTGCGACCGAATTTTTGATGACAGCGGCTTTGGGGCCAGCATGCAGATGCGCAGCTTTGCAAGCGAGTCGCTCAATTCGACGGCTCGGAGCCAGAAGTCGGCAACCGGCTCCATAACGTCCAACACATCCTCGCTTCGCCGAAAGTTTGGGCTCGAGTCGCTCCTCCGCCAGAACAGCAGCAGCCGAGGAGGCGGCAGCGCTGTGCTGGAAGCAATGGCAAGCGGCAGTGGCAGCGGTAGCGGCAGCGGCAGCGGCAGCGCTGATCCGGAGCGGCAGTCGATGTGGCGCAACCTGAGCAAGCACCACAGGAATCCAGCTACCGGCGAAAGTCCGAGTCTGTCGCGGGCAACGGGGTCGTCGAGGGTCAGCAGGTCCCAGTCCATCGATATGGGCAACCGGTCGCCCATGGGAAGCAAGTCGATGAGACGGCCGGCATCGCGAGATCGGCCTCCGATCGCCGGTGCCTTTGACGAGCTGATGCGGCCTTCGAGCTCGCAGCGACCGACCAGCTCGCAGCAGTTAGAGACGATCGGAGAGCCGGACGTCGAGCCGGTGACTCCGAAACCGGAGAAGTCGCTGAGGAAGAAGCGGCGCAGCTCATTGTCCGATCTCAAGAGCCTGATGGCGGCTGCGACCCTCGAAGACGACCCTGACCTTGGTCCTGGCCCTGATCCTGATCCTGAGCCTCTGCCGCCGGCGCCGGCGCCGGCGCCGCTGCGAACAACTAAGCCGACGTCAGAGAAGTTCAACTCAAGCCCACAGCCGCGCACTCCGTCTCCTTCCAAGATTCCGCTCAGCCCGCAGTCACAGAACAGCCAACAGCAGTTGACTCGCCAGTCTTCACACCAGCGGCAGCACAGCCAGTCTATCCAGACGTATCAGCCGTCTCCGTGGCAGAAGGAGAATGGATCGGAGTCATCGTCGTCGCCGCAGCACAGAGCTGCTCGCGGTCGTTCCCCATCCTCTGTCGCCGTGCTCTCTGACGTGGGAAAGCAGGGGCTCGGCCACAGCCACAGCAAGACCCTGTCTGGCTCTGGCTCATACATCCCGACGTTGAAACCTCCTCGGGCAGTAGGCACCGTGATGGCACCCCCGAGCGGAGATTCGCCGACTGGAGGGTCACCGACGCGTTCTTATCTGCCGCCACCGAGTCCAACCAAAAACTCTACTCTGTCGCCATCCGCAGCTGGAACTACCGTGGCGACGACGACGACGACGACGACGACGACGACGGGCCAGAAGCTGCGGCTACAGTCGCCCCAGAAGCTTCGGGAGCGGTTGCAGACGGAGAAGAATGCGGTTTGCGATGCGGATGCGTCACTCAAGACGGAGCTGTCACGCATTGCGGAGGACATGGCTCGCGTGAACAACAGCAGTGCTATAGGGGCCACAGGAGGTGCCGTAGGCGGTGCAAGGGCGGATCTGCGGCGGCTCGAAGCCAGCTTCAAGGCGCTGGAGGAGCGTATGTCGCAGGTGACGCAGGCACTGGCCGACAAGCAGGAGGCGCTGCAGCACGACATGGAGAACTCGGTCAGGGCGTCAGAGGGAAAGGTGCGAGCGATCGACCAGCTGTACAAGGAGACGACGGCAGAGAACGAGCTGCTGTACGAGAAGTTCAACATGGAGCTGGGGAAAATTGTCAAGGCGCTGAAGGGCAAAGGACGCGACGACAAGGAGGAGCTAGTGGCGAAGCTGAAGGAGCAGAGCGAAGAGGCGGCGCGGCTGAAGAAGGAAAACGCGCGGCTGCGGCGGGAGGCCGTCAGCTTGCGGACGCTGCTGAAGGGCGGGAACAGCTGAAAACCTGATCTGGGGTCGTGGCCCTATTTTTGGGTTGTTGGCCGGGCGAGTATTTGCGCTGGTCTCCTTTGCAAGCGTTAGAGGAGGAGAGGAGGAGGGCAGGGCCCTTATTATGGGGGAGCGAGGAGCGAAGGGCGAGGATCTGGGAATGGATAGTACAGGATGTCCGGACGGGATCTTTATGGACGGACGAAGGCCGGATAGGAGGGACAAAGAGCGGATGAAGGCGTTTTGTCAGCAGTCTTTTTTTTTTTTTGGCATGTTTCTGGATTTGGGCGTGGCGGCGATTTTCAGCACGGAAAACCTTTGCATGGATTTTGATCCATAAGACGTGAACGAATGGAATGCATCTATCATACTTGTAGACTTGTTGATACTTCTTTTACTTTTATTTTTCTTCTTATTCTGATTATATATAGCTATGCATGGTGTCATCGAATGACACTGATTTGCCCGCCGGCCGCCCCTTTTGGGGAGGTGCGGGCATGAGCGAAAAATCCAGGCTGTCTCCGAAGCCGTCCAAAGCTGCTGTGGCAGTCCTTTCCTTGTTCTTGAAGATGCTGCTCTCTTCGACCCAGCATTCCATGAAGAGCGGTGCCGCATCAATGGTGCGGATAGTGGTTGTGGTGGTGGTCGTAGTTGTAGTTGTAGTCGTTGCTGCTGCTGCTGCTGCTGCTGCACATTTCTGCTTGACCTCGCCCTTGCCGGCAGGACGGTCTCGAGCCGCCGCCGCCGCAGCCGACTCTTCGGGGACCCATGCGGTGCTGCGCTGCTGAGCTGCACCCGGCCCGTCTGCCTGGCGCAGCCCCGAGCCGTCGCCGACCTGAAGGGCCATAGTGAAGGTGCATCGCGGCGGCAGTGGCGCAAGAGCGGCACCGGTCTGCGCCAGCCGCTGCACGGCCGCCCGCAGCTGGTGGTGCAGGTCGGCGCGGGTGGCGTCCATGGATGTAGAAGTAGAAGTAAAAGCAGAAGTAGTTTCTATGCCAGCCAGCCGGTGTCTAGTATCGTCATCCCCGCTAAGCTCTGCTTCCGACCCGGTGTCGTCGTCGTTGTCATCTTCGTCATCGTCGTCATCATGCCCTTGTATTTCTTCCGTGTCTATACCGTCAGCATCGTCACCATCGTCACCATCGTCATCCTCGGTCTTGACATCGTCATCCCGGAACGGCGAGTCCCGTCGTCGCTGCCGACTGCTCTTGTGCTGTCTTCTATCTACCGCTTTCTCTGCTGCTCGGTCGGGGACAGGCCGCTTCTTTAGGCTGCCACCACCACCGCCGCCGCCGCCGCCGCCGCCGGCTTCTTTTTTTCTCCTCCCTCTACGCGCCGTCTGTCTGCTGCTTCTGCTGCTGCTTCTGCCGCCGGCTGGCGGCCTTGGGTGCAGCGCCTGCCGCAGCGCCTCGGCGCCCCCTGGCCATGCAGGGAGGTGGCGAACGTCAAAGACCCAGCGCTCAAGCACTGCTCCAGGAGGCAGTTCCAGAGGCAGATCGCGGGGGGCGTCGTTTCGGGCGTCGTCGGGACCACAGCCACCAGTCCTCCTGGTAAAAGGAGCATGTACCACCACGGCCACGGTCTCGACATCGCCGCCGGCCATCTGGGCCATGACGTGGTCGACAGCATCGCTGATCCACGCGCACACCTGCGGGTGGCGGTTCTGGTGGACGGGGACGCCGAACGCGGTGGCAGACAAAAACGTGCGCTCGGGATAGAGGCCGCGACAGAAGAGGATCGAGTGGACGGCGACGTGGAAGAAATCGCTGAGCGTGCCGAACAGCACCGCGGCGTCGTCGAGAGGCACGCGCCCCATTTTTGTTACTGTCCCCGCGTTGCAGTTGTGCGAGTATACCGTATGATGCTGCTTCTTCTCTCGACGCGTCGCCGTTTTTAAAAATCGACACTGCTTCAGTGACGTCGTTGCGACGCCAAAACACGTGACCAAATTTGACCCACCGCCAACTGCCAAATTGACAGGGAACCATCCCACCTTCCTGATCTCTGTCCCTCCCCCCTCCCTTCTCTCTTCAATCTTCTCCACTTTAATGCCCGCCGTTTTATTTTTTTATTTTTTGTGTCTTCGTCTCATGAGTTTCTACAATGGTCAAATGAGACCAGCCCAGCACTAGTACCGACCGCACTCTTATTTTCTTTTTTTTGTCCCCTTGTCCTTTTTCGTCCTGCCGCACTGTTTTGCACGTGGCCCGTAGGTGACGCCGGCATAAGCCATTGCTTGAATAGAAAGTGCGAGTTAGGACGGGGGTAAACCGCCATTTTGTGCCGAAATCGTGTCAGAGACACTCCCAAGTATAAACACACCAAAAAATAACAACATTCACAAGCATCCTCCTCCCGAAATGGATGACCTCGTCCGCCTGCTGAACGACACCCAGCGGCCGGAGGAGGAGCCGCGCAAGCGGGCCGAGCTTGACCTCCGGCACGCCGAGTCAAACCCCAGCTTTCCGGCTCTCCTAACGGTCATTGCTGCCACTTCGACCTATCCAGTCGAGATCCGGCAGTCGGCCTTGTCGGTGCTCCGGCGGTTTATCGAGCGTAACTGGACACATGACGACGACGACGGCGATGATGATGATAGCGACGACAGCGACGACGACGACGAAGGCGGAGGTAGAGGCAACAACAATGCGGGCTCGGCTGGCCGGCCGCGGTATACCATTGCGGATGCCACCAAGCACGATCTGCGGGCACAGCTGCTGGAGCTGGCGACGCGGGACGAGGATGAGCGCCGCATAAAGCCGGCTGTTAGGTGAGTTTGTTCCTGTAGGCTGGTTGTTTGGGTTCATTGCTGGGGATCTCTATGGTCTCTCGGCTGTTTCTCTTTTTTTTCTTTATTCTCTTCTTTCTTTCTTTCTTTTCTTTCTTTTCTTTCTTTTCTTTTTTCTTTTTTCTTTTTACTTTCTCCCATCTATCTCGACTTCACTTGCTCACTTGTCTCACCGCTAACAACTCACCCACCCACCAGCTACGTCGTCGGAAAGATCGCCGCAGTCGACTACCCCGGCCGGTGGCCGGACCTGCTCGACAACCTCCTCTCCGTCATCCGCAGCGGCACAGACGTGCAGCTGCACGGCGCCCTCCGCGTGCTCAGCGACCTCGTCGAGGACGGCCTCAGCGAGACGCAGTTCTTCGCAGCCGCGCGCAGCATCATCGAGGTGCTCTACCTGGTGGCCGTCAACGGCAGCAGGCGGCCGATGCTGCGGGCGTTTGCCGTGTCGGTGTTCCGCAACAGCTTCGACCTGATGGACATGGTCAAGGAGGATCACCTGCTGGAGGTCAAGGGCTTCGCCCAGGAGGCCCTGCAGGGCTGGCTGCCCTTCTTCCACGACATCATGAAGACGCAGCTGCCGCTGGACCAGCCGGTGGCCACGGACAGCGGCCAGCAGTCGGAGAGCTGGAACGGACTGGTGGCGCTCAAGCTGCAGTGCGTCAAGACGCTGCTCAAGATCAAGTCTGTCTTCTCGTCCTTGCTGCTGCCGCAGAGCCCGGCCTTCTTCGAGGAGACCTGGCAGGAGCTGTCGCTGCTGCAGGGCGCCTACGCTCAGCTGTACCTCGACCAGGACAGCCAGAGCCGGCTCGAGGACGCCGACGGCCTGCCCTACACGCTCGACTTCCTCGTGCTCGAAGAGCTCGACTTTCTCAACCAGTGCATCCGCGCCCCGCCCGTGCAGAAGGAGCTCGGCGGCCAGCTCAACGCCAGCGCCGCCGCCCACGAGACGCCCTGGATGGTTCAGCTGATGAGCCTGCTGATCGGCTACGCCCGCATCACCCGCGAGGAGGAGGACCTCTGGGACATTGACGTGTCGCTGTACCTGGCCGAGGAGGCTTCCATAACCGCAAACTACACCGCCCGCACTGCCTGCGGTGACCTGCTGATCAAGCTGGGCGAGTGGATCGGCCAGCGTGCCCTCGAGGGCCTATTTGCCCACACGCGCTCCGTCTTTGCTGCTGCAGACGGTGGTGCAGCAGCAGCAGCAGCAACAACAACAGCAGCAGCAGCAGCCACGCGCGACTGGCGCTCGCAGGAGTCCGCGCTGTACCTGTTTACCATGCTGGCCGGCGACATGATCGACTGCGAGAAGACGATCCCGGCAGAGATCTGCGCGGCCTACCTGTCGCTCGTGGACGTGGCCGTCGCCACCGCCGGCGCCGACGAGCCGCTGCTGCAGGCCCGCGGCTATCTGGCTGCCGGCCTGCTGGCCCAGAACTACCCACTGGCTGGCCGCCTGATGGACCCGGCGATCGTAGCTGTCACGCAGGCGTCGTCGGAGCTCGTTCAGGTCGCCTGCGTCAAGGCTCTCGACAGCTTCATGCAGGCCACGACCAGCGGCGGCGGCAGCACTGCTTCTAGTTCCAACAATAACAACAACAACAATGGCGGCTCGACCACATCCATCGCGATCGACCGCCAGACGCCCATCCTGATGGCCTTCCGCGAGTTTCTCAACAGCCGCGACGTGGACGACCTCCAGGACGCCGACGATCTGCTGGCTACGCTGTGCGACTCGCTGCGCCGCGCCATCAGCATCGACCCGGCCGTGGTGCTGATCGACGACGTGCCGTCGGTCGACCTGCTCTTTGCCATTGGCCGCTGCGGTGCCCGCAACTTCCACGTCACCCTGATCGTCAACGAGGCCTTTGAGGAGATCTTGCAGCGCCTGTCCGACCCGACCTCGTACGTCACGCTGTGCGCCAAGGTCCTGCCCACGCTCAACGGCTTCTTTTCCTTTTCAGACCTGACCTCGGACGAGCCATTGATTACGGTAAGTGGGAGAGGGACACACACACACACACACACACACACACACACACACACACACACAGAAGAAGAGAGAGCTAATAGAACAGATGGCAACGGAATTAATTGCGCTACTGACGCAAAACGGAACGGAGCCGCTGCCAAACGGGTTCGTGGCGCAGGTGGCGCCAAAGCTGAAGAGGATCCTGATGGAGTCGAACGAGGGCGAGATCCTGCGGCCGGGTGCGGAGGCGCTCAAGAACATGCTGAGCCACGATCACCAACAGGTGTTTGAGTGGCGCGACGACCAGGGCAACAACGGCCTGATGGTGTGCCTGCAGATCATCGACCGGCTGCTGGGCCCGTCGATTGAGGACAACTCGGCGTCCGAGGTCGGCGGGCTGGCGGCCGAGCTGGTCGAGAAGGCCGGTCACCAGCGGCTGGGCGACGGGATGCTGCAGCGGCTGCTGCAGGCCGTGGCCGTGCGTCTCAGCTCGGCCACGACGGCGCAGCTGATCCAATCGCTGATCCTGGTGTTTGCCCGCCTCTGCCTCACGGCCGCTGGCGAGGTCGTCGAGTTCCTCAGCCAGATCACCGTCGGCCAGCAGAACGGCCTGTCCGTCGTGCTGAGCCAGTGGCTAGAGAACTCGATGAGCTTTGCCGGCTACGATGAGATCCGGCAAAAGTATGTAGTCCCTTATATCTTTGATCGTTTTTGTCGTTTTTGTCTTTTTGTCTTGTTGTCTTTTTGTCTTGTCTAATTATCCTAACAAAAACAGTGTGATCGCATTGTCGAAGCTGTACGAACTCAACGACCGGCGCGTCACTGAGACGCAGGTCAAGGGCGACCTGATTGTGACCCAGAGCGACTGGATCATGACGCGGTCACGGGCCAAGCAAAGTACGCACCACCATTACAATCCGCTCTTGCCTCTCGCCGGCCCCAAACCGGTCACTGACTTCTTTACCCTCCCCCCCAAAGATCCCGACCAGTACACCATCATCCCGGCGCCGCTCAAGATCCTGAAGCTGCTCATCGAGGAGCTGACCTCGGCCCAGGGACAGACCGGCAGCGCAGGCCTCGGCGCAGGCGGAGCCGTGGCGGCAGAGATGGGCACCGAGGCGGCGGCAGCAGTAGGAGCAGCTGGGGAGGCAATATCGCCGGTGGGCGGTGCCGACGGCGGTGACGGCGATGACGGCAGGACAGGCGACGACGACGACGACGGCTGGGAGGACGAGCCGGACGACCTGCTGGACCTCAGCCTGGGAGCAACCAAGGCGGACCTGCTGTCGTATCTAGACGGCGGTCGCAGCCGCGTGCGTGACGACGAGACTCAGGCCTACCTGACCGAGTTCTTCTTGCACGCAGCCCAGGAGAACAAGGCCAACTTCCAGGACTGGTACGCGCAGCTGACGCCTGACGAGCAGGTGAAACTAAACGAGCTGGCGGCGCAGTGAGGGCTGCTTGATGGATGATGGATGATGGATGATGGATGATGGATGATGGATGATGGAAGATCGGAAATGTATCAGATCGGAAAGCAGTCACGTGACTCATGAAGACCCATCGTCGACGGCATAAAGTAGAGAACGCCCAACTGGACAGAGGGAAAAGAGCAAGAGAGAAGAAATTTACGAAGAAAAAAACAGAGTAACAACCACAGGGCAAGAACGTCAATCACCTCAATACCAATCCCCTCAATCCCCTCAATCCCCTCAACAAGGTATAGCTAATACGAAGCGGATCGTATGGTCATCTCAAAATCGTAGTCATGTCATTCTGTGTGTGATTACAAGGGACCCTTAGATCATCAGATAATATCTCCTCCAAAACCACCGCCAAAGCCACCACCATAGCCACCACCAAAGCCGCCGTACGGATTGAAGCCTCCGCTGCCGCCGCCCGGTCGCCGTCCACCACCGAATCGGGGTCCCAGCCCTCCGACACCTCCGGTAGGATCGTCGTAGCGCGCACCCGGTGGGATCTGCAAGTCGAATCCGTCTCCGTCTCCATTTCCGTCCCCGTCGCCTCTGCCATGAGGCCCGCCAAACAGCGGGTCATAAAAGGTCGGGTGCATGCCTCCAAACCCGCCGGCGCCCGGCTGCCGTAGTCCTCCCCTTCCACGTCCTCCTCCTAAACCTCCACCACCCAAAAACGGTCGCAGAGGGTCGTTTGGCCCCAGCCCGGGCGGGTGCAGATCGTCGCCGCCAATGTTGGGGATGCCAATGCCTGCTGTGCCGGCAGCCAGGCCGCGCGGCGGCCGCTGGATCTCGTACTCGTCCTCGAAGCCGGGCGGGGCAAAGTCGCCGGCGGGGGCAACAGGCCGCCGTGGTGCCGCCAGCGGGTCCAGCAGCAAGGGGTTGGGCTGGTACGGGTTAGCCGGAGGTTGTGAGGCACCAGCGCCGGCACCGGCATCGGCACCGGCTGGCCGTCCGCCTTGGCGACCAGACCTCTCGGCATCCTCCCGCACCGCGCGGTCGTCGGCCGTCTCCTCGTAACCCTCCTTGTGCAGGCTGGGCACCAGCTTCTGGACGATGTCGGCCTGGAGACGGGCGGCCAGCTGGGCCATGCGGTCGCGGCTGAAGAAGAGGCGGGCTAGGCTGTCGGTGGTCCTTTCGGTTTCACGAGTGGTGGCCGTCGCCGTCCACGGTAGCTCGCCGACGGCGACATAGTCTTGGACGGCCAGCTCGACCCGCTGGATGCGCTCGGCGCCGGTGGCGAGGCCGCGAATCTCGGCTTTGGCGCCCATGCGGTCGACGCGGACGACAAAGGTGAGCGCCGACTGCGAGTGGGCGTAAACAAACGAGAGCGCCGTCGGCCGGGCGTTCCAGCGCGGCAGCAGGTGCGGCGCGTCGGGAAACGTCTCGACCCGGTCCTCATCGAAGCCGACCAAGCGGAAGCCGAGCTGGGTCATGCAGGCATGTGCGAAGAGGGCGAGAGCCTCGTACGGGGTGGAGAGGTCAGGAGGGGAGGGCGCAGACGTAGACGTAGACGCAGACGTAGACGGGTATGGGGATGTCGGTGTCGGTGTAGCTGTTTGGAATGTTGTGTCGTTTGTGTTATTGGAAGCGTTTGAAGCGGTTGAGGCGTTTGAAGTGCCTGGAGCCAAAGCTGCATCGCTGCCAGGATGAGCCGGCAGAGCGGCGGCCATCGCCTGCAGCAGGGCATTGGGGTCGAGAGGGCTGCCGGGCGCCATCGCGGGTGAGAGTCGTGACGCAATGTCTCTATATTGGTTTTGTGGTGGAAGAGAAGAAGAGAAAAAATTGAGGTGGGCTTGAAAGAAAAAGGTCTGTCCTTTCAAAACTGCTTTCCGAAACTGCAGGTGCCAACCATTACTCTTTAAAGCTTGCAGCCATGACGTAGATTGTGGCTGCTTCTCGCTGCCTGGAAGGTGGGGGAGCCGACTAGTCCAGCACGTGTTTTGTATTTTCAGCCTTACAGGCGGGGATAGCTCTTCAGGGGGGAATCCATCATCTCTTGGCCTACTTTCCAATTGTGAGATATTACAAGTCTACTCTACGTATCATAGCTCTTTCAATTTTGGACATGTTCACATGTGCGTTTATTGTTTCAAATAATTCGGTTTTCTTGTGAACTGATGACATCCAAAGCTACGTCGCCGTTCTACAAAAAAGAAATCAGACAAAATAAGAGATTAACCCCAAAAAGAAACAAAGACTCCTGTACGCCTTATCCTATAACAAAGATGCTAGAACAACAAAAGCGTGCCATTTTATGCAGGCACTGCTCTTGTTCGTTGTTCAGCCGTCCAAGCCAAGCTCCTTGCCTTATATGTTGCCCACCAAAATCCCCCCCCTCTTTTCTCTCCCCCTTCTGCTCTTCTAGTTTCTTCTCCCGTTTAAAACTCCTCACGGAAACGACTCTTCACCGTACCCTTCTTCTTGTTTGGGCCCACTAGATATCTGGGCCCCGAAGGGGCGTTTTGCGGTGCCACTGTCGTCCCGGACCAGCCGGACGATCTTGACGAGGAGGAGGAAGAAGAGTCTCCCCACGCCCTTGACCGGGCCGCCTCGGTGGCCTGCTCTGAGAGCATCTGCTCCCGCCGAGAGCCTGGCCTCGCCGCAGGTGGCGTTTGAAACTTTACTCTGGACGAGTAATGCAGACCGCTGGGATTGTTGTTAGTGTTGTTAGTGTTGTTAGTGTTGTTGGTGTTGGTTTGGCGACCTTGACGGCCGTCTCTCCCGCTCCAGGCCGGCGTCCCGAGGAACTTGCTAACCTCCCGGGCCTGCTGCCCCCGCTGCATCTGTTCCTGTCGCTCCCTCTCCCACTCCTTCTCCCATTGCTTCTGCTCCCGGCTCTTGCTCCTGCGCGCCGGCTGTGGGCTGTGGTACCGCCCGCTGGAGCCTTGGCGGGAAGCCATGTCGGCTCGGCTCGAAGATGAGCCCTGCTTTTTGGACGATGAGGTGGAATGGCTGGAACCCATTGTAAAAATTAAATAAGTAATATTGGTGGGAGAGAGGGACAGATTTGTTTGTTTTTGGGGGGGGAAGTATGTGAAATGGGGCAATGGAGCAGTTTGATGCAGCGGTTGATGTTCTTTGGTGAGGGTTGCTTTGCTTTGCTTTTCTGTGCTTTGTTGCTGTTGCGAGTTGTTTGTTGTTCTTGTGAGATCTGGTACTTCAAACATGCTTCTCAGTAACCGACAGAAACGTCGTCTATAAGTACTCGTAAGGGACGATGTCTGTGAACAGACGAACAACCTGAACAACTTGAGTGGGAACGGCAAGTCTACAATGTTCATGCACAGCATAGCATGTGTCCGAGAACATCCCTCGAACATACTTCGTACATAACAGTCTCGACGCACGTTGCCAATCATTTCCATGGCTAACAAGCGAGCAGGTTAGGGAACATGTTCTTCCTGAACTGACAACTTGTCCCCATCTTTGTTCGTCTCTCGATCCATCAAGGACGGTGCCCATACTATCATTTATCTATGACTGTGAACCAGTGGCCAAAAAGTGACGCCGTAATGATCCCAAATAAGGACAGGTTCGAAAAAGCAAAGAAAAAAAAACGTCCAGCAGCGGGTATTCGCTGGTCGTCACCGACCCAACTACTAATCCGCCGATTACTGGTTTAACTAGGGGAGAG
>JRUC01000427.1:0-20707 GCA_000806385.1 Leptographium procerum
GATGGGGGGGAGGGCAAAGGGATCAGAGGCAGAAGAGGCACAAGAGGGAGCGGAGAATCGGACAGCGCCGCATTCTGGGGGCATATAGTCGGACAGGCTGATGTTGAGCAGATGAGACGGCACTGGCGACAGCACATCGTAGATGGCCTTGGCCGGACGGGCTGCCATGGACGCGCGCAGGGCGTCAATATCGATGGCGGCAGAGCTGTGTGGCGGCGACGCATTGTCCTTTGAGAAACCCGAGAGGCTGCGGCGGTGGCTCTGGCGGCAGAGCGGCAGCGAAAGGCAACGAGGTCTTGCTCGAGGCATTAATGCAGGCATTGATGCAAGAATAGATGCGGCTGCCGGCCGGAGCAGCTGCAGCGGCCGGCCCGCTGCCAAGGTAGCGGCGATGGCAGCGACAGGTGACACGGAGCTGTGCATGACTGTTAGCAATCTGGTGGTCCAGAGTGTTTCTCGGCCTTCGATTCGTCTTTTGTCTTGTCGTCTTGTCGTTCGTCGTCAGTCGTCAGTCGTCAGTCGTCTACTATTGGTTTTAGTGGAGAACTTCCAAGTTCTCCTCACATACACGGCCCCATTCCGAAGCGGAAGGCGCCTGGACGCCGAGCTCCTTCCGTGCGGCGCCATCACGCCTTCCCTTTTCAGCCTGTCGTTTTCAGGTGCTTTCCATTAGTGGACGACTCTCGCCTTAAATGGGTTCATGCTCATAATATTTCCTCTTCTGCTTTTGCAGCTTTTTTCTGCCTTTTTACTTTATTTACAAAACTTTCCCACATCATTCTCTTTTAGAGATCTCTGCCCCTCCCCCTTACACCCCCAACCGTTCTCGCTTCTCCCACGTTCCCAGCAGCCGCCAGGTCTCAGCTACCTCAGCCAGGTCAGCCAGCGCCCGTCGGATACGATGCTCCGGGGCGTCGGCAGTGTCTGCGCTGCCAGAGAGGCCTGCAGCCGACATGTCCGGCTCGAACTCGACAAAGAAGAGGTACTGGAACGGCTGCACCAGGCTGGGCAGGCTGTTGATGCTGGTCAGGTTGAGGCCCGCCCGCTGGAAGCAGTTCAGCGCTTCGGCCAGCGCGCCGGGGCTGCGGTGCGGCACCGTGAACGAGACCAGCGACTTGGTCTGCATTTGTTTTTGCTGCTGAATTTTCTGCTCCTTCTGCTCCTTCTGCTCATCTTCCCCCTTCTGCCGCAGCACATAGAACCGGGTCGTATTGTCGGCCCGGTCCTCGATGCACCGCGCCAGCACGTCTAGCCGGGTGGCATCGGCCGCCAGCGCGCTCGAGATGGCCGCGCTGGTGCCCGTCGGGTCAGCCGCCGCCAGCTCGGCTGCCCGGCTGGTTGAGCTCGCGTCGATCGTCTCCACGCCCGCCGGCAGGTGCGCCCGCACAAACGCCGTCGTCTGCCCGAAGGCCTGCGGGTGCGAGTACAGCCGCGCGACGTGGTCCAGCGGCACCAGCGGCACCCCTGTCGCATCTTCATCTATAGCGCCCCCATCCCCCTTCTCGGGGCGACGCCCCAGCAGGTAGTGGTGCACCGCCAGGTACACCTCGTTGCACACCGTCAGCGACTCGTACGCATGGTCGCGGTCTGCCAGCGCCGCCAGCGTGAACGTCACCGGCCCGTGCGTTGAGTTCTCAAACGGCGTCACCCCGTACGTCGCCCGGCCTAGTCGCACCGCCTCAAACACGTCTGTCCCCGCATTGTTAGCAAGTGACGACTGATGCTCGGCGGCCCTCTGCTCCTTTCTGGCCCAATTTGGATCAGGTTCGGTCTAGCTCAGTCTGGCTTACCTTTGATCGTTGACACCGGCAACAGATCCCACTCCTCGCCCGGAAACACAGCCTTGGCCGCCTGCCGAATGCTGGTCAGCATATTACCAGAATAGCACCATTGGCACAAGCAAAACATACTCCAACGAACCTGGTGTGTGTATGAGGAGGCCGGACCCAGAAAAGCCACTGCCAGCCGCTTGCCCTGTTCGGCGTCCATGGCTGCTGGAGTCCGTGGTCACTAAAAAAAGTAACGGCGTACGAAGTCCTGAGCAGGAGGAAATATTTCTGTCCAATGCCAAATGCGACTTACAGTGTGGTAGTGTGGCCCAGAAACGGCACTGTACAATTGCAGGCCAAAACCCCCCTAAAACGGCAGCAAAAAAAAAAGTTGGTGGGTCGGATGTCTTCCCCCAGCACGCCCTATTGTGATTTTTTGACGTCATAAAGGGCGCGGCCTCGCAAATTGGACGTGAACGTCCCCCCAAAAGAATGGAAATTTTTACTGGTGTGACGCCGAACAAGCTAAATGGGCGAAACAAGAATGTTTCCATTCGACTATGTAGACAGGGAGACGGTGGACGAGCTAACCGACTGACGATACATATGCCCAGCACACAGTGGCGTCACAGTCGTCCAACTTCGCCGTCTGTCTAGTAAAAGTCGCACGGATTACAGAGAAACCAGACATGAAAACACCAGGCCTTTTGCCAAATATCCCCTCATCTCTCTTCTCGCCTTTTTCCTTCTCTTTCTATCTTTCCTAATAATGCCAATCTGTCTTCCCTCCCCCTGTTCACTGCGTATCCACCTTATTGCAAACGCCTTGATATGTCGGTGAAAGAAGCCGAATGCTCACAGGGGGTATCTATCTGCTTTTGCTGTTAGATCATGGGTCATAAACACTAGACACACATAGCCACAGTCACAGTCGCAGCTACACTTACCCTCACCGTCATGCAGACTCAAATTCAAGTTGCCGTCGTCATGGAACGAAGCGGGCTGGGTCGCGTCACCTGATAACTGAGGTGGCTACTCCAAGGCGCCGCGGTGGCGGGAAATCCGGACCCCAGCCGGCGCTGGGCGGCTGACGGAACGCCGGCTTTCCGGTCGGCTCCGTGCGGCGACGATTGATGGCCAGCAGCGTGCGCTTGCTCCTTTGACAATGTGATTTGAGTCGATTGTCCCCCGTCATCAACGAGGGAATCAATTTGTCAATCTGGTTGTTGTTAGTGAGAGAGAGAGAGAGAGAGAGAGAGAGAGACAGAAAAGAAAAGCTGGAGAACCCACCATCATAGTAGTCATCGTCGTCATCGATGTCAGCCAACTGCTCAAAGTTGACCTTGTACCGCAGCAGGCCGCCAATGCCACCAAAGCCCTTGACGAACTGATTGCCTTCGGTCGACCGGTCGGACACAAACTCCAGCGCCGTACCGAAGTCCTTGTAGTGCTCTGCGATCCACTCGAGGAAGGACTCCTGCAGGACCACGTCCATCTCCTGCCCCGTCTCCTTGTCCATAAACCGGGAACGGTCCTCAGAATCCTGCTGCTTGGTGGTGTGCAGCACGATCTCGGCGCCCTGGCTGTCCTTGAGCACCCAGCGGGTGATCTCCAGACTCTCAAAGACGATCAGCGTCTCCACGGCGCCCAGCTCCAGCGCCTTGAGCGTGTCCTCGATGCCGTAGCACACGCGACCGGTGTCTTGGCTGATCTCTTCAAAGTACTTGCCGATCAGCTTCTTCTCCTGCACGAACTTGACGTTGCCCAGCGTCTCCGACGACAGCTCGATCGCCTGGTTGAAGCCGTTCTCGCCGCCATACGACACGTCCACCACCTTGATCACCTTGACCGCCAGCCGGTTGTCAAACATGTCCGACACGTTCAGGTCATTCTTGAAGTCGGCCGAACCCGCCAGGATGAGGCCGGCCACATTGACCTTGTCGTTGGTGATAAAGTTCTGCACCGCCAGCTCGGCCACCTTGCGCACGTAGTTGTGGCGCTTCTCGTCACGCAGACGCGCAAAACGCAGCGCCGACTGACCACCACGGCCGTGCTTCTTGGGCAGGTCGACCGAGAACTTGTGCACCACCTCGCGCGTGTTGCCACTCAGCGTGCCGAAGAGCGCGCCGTTACCATCCATCACGATGAAGCCAAACTTCTGGTCCGACTCGAGCAGCTCTGCCAGCGCTTCCGTGTGGAACTTGTTGTCACAGAGGTACAGCGACGTGTTGATCGGCTTGAACGGCTCAAAGTCGATGTTGACCTTGCGCTCTTTGCCTTCGGACGTCAGGATTTCGCCGCAGTACACCACCAGCCCGTTCGGCGGCACCTTGTTGTACAGCTTGAGCCGCTGCTGCGTCGACGTGATGGCAGAGAGCACCGATTGCCGATTGACACGGGACTTGATGTTGGATGCCGTTCCCTGTACAAGCACGACCTGTTAGCCAGGTTTATTCCCTTGGTTCCTCGTTCCTTTTGCGATTGCGTTGTGTCCCAAGTGAAAAGGAGAAAGAAAGAGGCGGAGATAGAACGAACGTACGTATTCTTCAGCCAACATCTTGGCAATACGGGAGACCTGATCCTTGGGAGCTATAAGCAGGCAAACCAGTAAGCTTATGAAAAGAGAGATAGAGAGAAATAGAGAGGAGCCAGGAAAAAAAGGGCTTCGTTGGTCGGTCGGGGTGGTAGCGTACGAATGATGAGGGAGATCATGCTGGTTCCGTTGCCGCGAGCAGCCTCAAGGCGCTTGATCAGCTTCTTTACCTTCCATATTTCGATCTATCGCGTTCGAGGTAGGGGTTAGCAATCGGCATTTTACAGCCACACACGAAAGTGGTAGATCGTTAAGGGGGTGCCTAAACGCACATTCTTCTCCGCCTCGTTGGCGTTCGGGTCGCTCATCTTGACTAGAAGAGAGTGCGGGGAGAAAAGACAATAAAGGGCCGAAAAAACACAACAGAAGCAGAAGAGAGCAGAGAACAATAAAGGTAGGACAGCGAGGCTGTGTTCTGGCGCGAGCGGCTGCGTGTGCTTGCGGTCGGTCGTCGTTCCTCTTCTACAGAATCGGGCGGGTGGAAAGAGGAGAAGCCAGACACTCGATTTAATCCTCCAACAACAAAGACGTCCAAAAGTGGGTTGTGCTCTGTGTAATTTATTTTTGTTATTGCTAGCACTGTGATTTTCACGCGGGGTTTGCCTGGGCGGGTGAAATTTTTTTTTTAAGTTTTCTCTATTAAAACCGACGATTAAAATAATGCGCGAGTGGGACAGTCAGCACAGGAGGGCAAAATAATACGAGTTCTACATAGTATACGTAGTACTGGACGCGGTAGCCCGGGCTTTGGCTTAGCCCTTGTAGGCGTAAGTTTCAGTAGGTTGGCCAGGCAGTAGTGGCCCTGTAGCGGCCAGACGCAAGCCCCTATCATCGCAACGGTTTAGTCTTCCATTCCTACTAGGTACGTACTCACTGCAGACGACCGCCAGCGGTTTGCTGGTCCCGCACGGACCACTTATTATGACGTCCGCCGGCCTGGAGACGGGAGCCTCACACAGAAATCTATCGTGACATCTCGTTGCAGAACAAAGCACACAGACGCACGACACAGACACATGAGTCACCGACCGCCGCCCGACATGGCTACATCCATCCCGCTCCAGCTGGCCGAGACGATCCAGACGGCCCACATCCGTCAGCACCCGTCAGCTCTACTGGACATGGCCCCGTCGACGGCAGCCGACAAGAAGGAGGCTGTCGTGTTGGAAGACCTAGACGACGACGACGACGAGGTCGAAGTTGAGGGCGAGGGCGAGCTCGAAGATGCCGAAGACGACGACGTCTTGCGCTATAGCTACAGCGCCATCCGGCCGTGGAAGCCGCGCCACCAGCAGCAGCACGACGGCGGCAGCTCGCGGTTTGGAAAGCAGCTGCCGGCGCTTCCCGACCTCCGCTTCGAGCAGAGCTACCTGCACAGCGTGTCCAAGGCGGACCGGTGGTGGAAGGTGGCCCTGATCACGGCGCGTGACCAGGTGGTGATGCCGTTCACGCAGGGCCTGATCTACAACCTAGCCGTGTGCGGCTGGCAGTTCTGGAATCGCAACGCCCAGCTGAGCGGCCAGACCGTCGGCGCTCGCCTGAGGCGGTGGTGGTACGGCGTCAACAACTGGCCCATCCAGTCGGCCAGGACGACCAGGAGCAAGAGGTGGTAGAGGAAAGGGGTGGGGGAGGGGGTTAAAGGAGGAGCCACTCTGGCAGCATTTCTGACGGCATCTCTGACCTGCCTGTACATTACATTTAAACACTCATCGCGACGGTTTGCAGCTATCACACATCTACGAAAAAGGGGGGGGAAAGTAGCTAGGGAAAATCACCTATTACTGATAGAAAGCTCTCGAGGACCAAACGTGGCATCCATCCTTTTCCTTCTGTTCTAGCGAGAGGGAAATATCAACACACGTTAGGGAAACGAACCACTCCAAAAGCTCTCTGGTAAATGCACTTTCACCAAGACGCCAAGCAATGTATATATACATGTAATACACTTGTTCTAAGAGCAGCAAGATACAACATGCAGGCATGCAGACGTGCCGACAAGACTCACCTCCCCCAAATCCAGCCCTTTTTATATTATAATAAGCCGCCCTCCTTTCCAAAGTAATAATAAACATAAAAGTAGTAAAATCAAAAGCACAGAAACATAGCAACATCCTGACATGCACATTCGTCATCCTAGTTGCCCTGCCCGACGGCATCCACCGGCCATGTTGACTGCAGAGTCTTTTCAGGGCTTCCCCTACAGGACAGCGTCGCAGACATGCCGGTAGCCGTCACATCGACCAGGACGCCATTCGTTTCCCGTTCTGCCTTTGTGCCGTTAGCTGCCGCTCCGTCTATGGCTGATATCGCATCCGACTGAGCTGGGTGGGTGTTGATAGCCACCGAGATCTCGTCCGCCGTTCGTGCCGGCGACTGGGCCGTCTCCTCGCTGTTGTGCGCAGACTCGGACATGGTTACATCGCCGTTGCTCGGTGCCGTCTTGCCTGACAAGGTTGTAGTATGCGTCTCCGTCGTCGCCAGTAGATCCGCCTTGCTCACGATCGCTCCCCCGGCGGACGACGACGACGAGTTCGACTTGAGCCACTTTCCCGTTTCCTTGTCCAAGACAGCGCTGACGGGTAGCTTGACCACCGCGCTGCGCCGCGCATCCTGCTCCTGCTCCTGCTCCTGCTCTAGCTCCTCGTCCTCTACATCGAGCGCCGCATCCCTGTCTTCGTCGTCCTCTTCGTCGTCCTCGTCGTCCTCCTCATCATCGGGAACATGTTCGTCCTCCTCCTCATCGTCACCGAGATCCGGCTCGCTCGCATTGTCTTCTTCCGCAGAGTCGTACTCGTCGTAATCTCGCCTGCTCTTCTTCTGCGCCCACCCATTCATGCTGTGATTGACTGCAGCAGAACGACGCGGCCGGCCGGTAGGCCCAACAGACACATCCCCCATGTCGACATCTCCGTCGCCCTGCACACTAGTGGCCGTGCTCAGCCCGCCGCTGCCACCACCAGTGCCTGTATCTGCATTGAGCCGGTTTGGCGCCCGCACTTGCCGTCCGCTTGCTGTTGTCGTTGGCCCGGCGGCTTCGGCAACAGCGCTGTTACGCCCTGATCGCCGCCGGCCCGTCGAGTCCGTGAGGAAATCCTCGTCGTCTGAATAGGTATACTTTATTCGCTTGCCCCGCGTGCGTCCCTCGTAGACTGAGAAGCCGGGGTCTGGGCGCTTGAACTGGTCCTTGCGCATCTGTCGGTACTCTCGCCGCCGTCGTTTCTGTGAGTGGACAAGCACGAGTTAGCCTCTTCTCTCTTCTCTCTTCGTGCGACATCGTCGCGTCGCAGCCAAACATCCTTGCAACGTACCTCCTCTGTGGCCTCGAAGCGTGGTATCTCCTCGCTTAGCCGCTTCGCAAGCTTCTTCGCCTTGGGCCCTCCATCTCCAACCTCCAGCTTTTCTATCAAGCTTCGAGTTTCGTCAATAGAGCCGGCAACGCTACGCCACGTCCTGTTGATAAAGCCAGCCGGGTTGCTTTCGCGGTACACGCGAAACGCCGTGTCATCGCGGCCCTCGACAAGGAAATACCGCCGCTTGTCGCTGTCCGATCCCCACGGCTGGATAGACATGGCCACGTTGGAGTCGTCTTCATTCCGTTTCCCCTTGTAGGCATGGTCGATCGTGTCGTGGACAACCTTTGATGAGGCCATGGCCCATAGTATCAGGGCACGCAGGAGTGTGAGCTGTTTCAAGAGTTAAAACCGAGTCACGCCCAGCACTCCCTTCTCTCTTCCAAATGCAGGACCACGTACCCTTTCCGATGGTGTCATAGAGGCGAATGTCTTCCCTCCTGCGAGCGGGTTTTCCTTCCAGATCGTCACCCACTGCGAGGCATTCGACTGCACGGCCTCTTCGAGTGCTCGGTTGTAATGGCCAGGCCTAACGGAAACACGTCCGAGTCAGAATGCGCAACCAAAGTACGTGGGGGGATGGTCTGGAGCATAGAGCATAGCAGCATAGCAGCACACACTTTACATCTTGCTGCCGGTTGAGTAGCAGCTTCAGCAAGGCACAGAGAAAGTGTTCGACGCGTTCGCCCGGCACACTGTCGACAATGTCGTGTTCGAGCTCCTGGGGACCAAAGGTGGCCAGGCTTTTGGGAAAGGCATCGGTGAGACGGTTCCGGAACATGACAATAAACTGTAGGTACGTGACCAATGGCCGTCAGCGTCGGCTGCATCGTGAACTGAAGATTGATCGATGGGCAGGTTTTTGCCGCACTTCTGACCCCCCCGCCATGCACGCCCATTTCGCACGCGACGTTTCGCGTTGTAGCGAGCTCTTGACGCGACATAATCTAGGGAAGACTCACAGCAATGTCCTGGTTGTCGGCAAGCACGTATTCGTGTGGCGGCGAAGGCGCCCTCTCCCTCTTGGGCGGTGGCGGTGAGGCTCTCCCTGTTGCTGACTTGGCGCCCTTGGGGACCTTGTGGAAGAATTTGAGGATGCCTCCCTTCTCCTTGTGCAATTGGACGTCGGGCTCCTCATCATCTGATGGGACAGAGGAAAGAGATGACAGAGAAGACAGGGAGGACGTGTCGGACAGGTCGTCGTCGGCCATGGTGGTGGTGGCGGTGGCGGTGGCGCTCGTTGAAGATATCTGCTTCTTGTAACGGTAAAGTATAGCTGGCGCGTGGTGCGCGCGCGTGGCAGAGGAGGAGGCAGATAATGGCTTAAGAAGAAAGACGGATATCGAGCGGGAGATAGGGAGGATTTGAATAGACGCGCGCAGATGGCAGAGATTACATGCGTGTCGGGAGGGACTGCGAGTGTAGTTCGCAGGTAGTCGAGTCGTGTAGCAAATGCAGGGTTTAAGGTTGAAGTTGCTTTTTGGACTAAAAAGAGCCGCGTCCTAACTGCCTCCTCCCACATTCGTCAAGACAAAAATGATTGATTACTACCGCAACGCCCCTGTTAGGCATTCGCTGCCTAATTCGCCGCCAGCGTTAACAGAGCATTGCAAACCCCCACCGCTTCCTCATCGTTCTTGCCCGAAACCTGAACTCTTACAGCATTTTGTCCTTTATCTGCCCTCCAGCTCTCCAGCTCTTCAGCTCTTCTCACAGAACCCCAGGACACCTGCTCATTCCCGCTTTGCTTGGCTACGTCACGTCCACAGGCAGGAACACCCTCAGTCCCAGCTGTGGCGCCCGTCTCTCATTCACTAAACCAGCTCATCCCTCGGCCTAGCCACTGGAGCTGGACTAGCTGGCCGTTGCCGATGCATCTGTTCCATAAAGCAGAAAACGACCGAGCATCAACAAAACATCATGGGAAGATTGAAGTCCAGCGAGTAGAAGACGTCTGTATGCAATTGCAACTGCTGTGTCCCGTAGAGCCGTAGATGCGGCGATGGCTTTGGGGGTACTGACTAAAACCCCACCTGTGCAGTCAGAAACATGTAGCCACAGACAAAACGCGGAGCGCAAAATTGCAGTTTTGTCACTTGAGGCAAAAGGCTGGCCACCTGCTAATGAATGCATAAGGCTGGAAATAAACTCCGCTCCGGGCGAAGCATCCCGAACGCGAAACTGTAGCCAGTCGGGGAGAGACACCTCAAGACACCAAAGCTTTGCTTGTGCCGCATATCCTCGCAGCCAGAATTGAAGTCCAGAATCGGCTGTTTCGACTAAACTGGTGAATCCCACAAGCCGTGAAAGTAACACCCGCAGGTCTTGTCCATATTAAGGTCACAGCACTGGCATAGATGAGCGCGTAAGCCAGCGTTCAGTAGTCCGATTGGATATCCCCAGTTGACTCATTGTCGTGTTTGTTGAGAACTGTCATCCATGATTCCCTCGTGCTGGCCATCCGCCGAGAACTGCTCTCCTCGCTCGAGGTGTGACTGGGTAACCATCTAAAATCTCCCGCAAAGCCAAAATCCCAGAAAACATTTGCACATGCAGGCGAAGCGAAGTACAACAACCCCAACATGTTTGAAAGACATCCAGAGCTGGAGGCGGATGCAATCAAAGAGAGGATCATGGCAAGAGAGAAATGAGGATGTGGTCAAAGACTGCCCACTATATGAGTGCTGTCACTCGACATGTTTGCAGAGGCGGTGATAACAACTAGCACCACCAAAACCTCAACACACGACCACCATGAAAGAAAAAAAAATTGTATTGCAGTGCCCGTGCCGGACACGATGGGCATTTCAAGAAGCTGATACCATCATCTGGGATGTCTTTTCGTAACGACACATACAAGCAAATGTATGCACCCAGACGTGAGAGCGAGCGAAGGGTTTCGAGTAAGACGGCTAGGTTTCATTTGAGTATTTTCGACGAAACATGGCTAGAATAGTAAGAAGGGTTCCTGGCCACGTCGTTGCGGACATTGGCCTGAAAACGAAGTCGGACGATTCCAGGACGTGTCGAAAGTGGTGTCGTGAGGGGAACGTCTGGCATCTGGCCCACACTGCACTGTGCACGTGTGCCTGGTTTTCCTCAATGCACTGTATAGAGCAGTAAGCATTGGGTCATGGCCCTGTCCACGTGATTTCACTTGAAGGGAACCTATCTTGTATGACTAACTAGGGCGGGCTGTTAACCCTGAAGAGTAAGAAAAGCCACTGGAAAAAAAATATTATTTCGGTGTGGACTTTTGCATAGACTGGCGTGCATCTCGGAATTTGGGTTTTCTTCCTACTTTTCCTCCTCACTCAACCATCACAAAGGGTAAGCAATACTCGAGCCCACCACCCTTCCCTTGCCTTCGATCTGGTGCACTGATTGTGCACAACAACGAGGGAGACGAGAAATTTTCGCTGCGCATTCATTGTTTTCACAGTCGACGACGTTGGAAGAGCGCATTTACTAAATAATCTGCCGTCAATCTACAGGACTCCGAAACCCGACCGTTAAACACACACCGGAGCCACCATGGGTCGCGTTATTCGCAATCAGCGCAAGGGCGCTGGCGGCATCTTCAAGGCCGTACGTCAATTCTCCGAGAAGTAGGAGGAGGAAGACGAGAAGGTCGTTTCTCTGTGTGTGTGCAACTTTTTTAGCTCACCAGGCAATTATTGTCTCTCTAGGTCACCCGTCTTCGGAAGAACCCCGCCAAGTTCCGCAGCCTCGACTATGCCGAGCGCCACGGCTACATTCGCGGCATCGTCCGCGAGATTATCCACGACCCCGGTCGTGGTGCACCGCTCGCCCGCGTCGTTTTCCGGGACCCGTACCGGTTCAAGCTGCGGTCCGAGACCCTTATTGCCAACGAGGGCATGTACACCGGCCAGTTCATCTACGCCGGCAAGAACGCCGCCCTGACCATCGGCAACATCCTGCCCCTGGGTGTCGTCCCTGAGGGTACCGTTGTGACGAACGTGGAGGAGAAGGCCGGCGACCGCGGCAGCCTGGGCCGCACATCTGGCAACTACATCACAGTTGTTGGCCACAACCCGGATGAGGGCAAGACCCGCATCAAGCTGCCGTCTGGCGCCAAGAAGGTCGTCAGCAGCAAGGCCCGCGGCATGATCGGCATTGTTGCCGGTGGTGGTCGTACCGATAAGCCCCTGCTGAGTACGACTCTCCTAGTCCTTAATGATTTCGTTATCAATCCTCAAAGGGTAAATACTAACCTGCAACAGAGGCGTCGCGTGCCAAGCATAAGTTCGCTGTCAAGCGCAACAAGTGGCCCCGGACTCGTGGTGTGGCCATGAACCCCGTCGACCATCCTCACGGTGGTGTAAGTAACTTCCGGGCCGCGTCAGCGGCCGCTGTGACTCTTCTCTCTCCACTCGTTGCTGACAGCATGTATAGGGTAACCATCAACACATTGGTAAAGCCTCTACCATCTCCAGATACGCCACCCAGGGCCAGAAGGTCGGTCTTATTGCGGCGAGAAGGACGGGTCTGCTGCGTGGTACCCAGAAGACGAAGGATTAAACGGGGAGCGAAAATGAGAGGAAAATGGGTGCCGTTCTTTGTTTTTACAGGGGTTCAACGTCATGGCTCGGGGGGCTCAATGGACTGCATCATGCTTGTTTTGTGTTGTTGGGATGTGGTAGGAGAGCGTGGACGCAAACAGTGTGGCCGAGAGCCGGATAAAATCACTGTTACTGTTGCCATATCCGACCGAAGAAAAGACAAAAAAGACTTGTAATCAAAAGCTAGCCAGCATGCGCCGTGAGACGTGAGACATGAGACGTGAGACGTGACTGCTCTGTTCCAGACGACCGAGCAGACGTGCCATGGTCGTGTGACCGGCTTGAGAGCCAGCCAGTCATTGTATGGTCTGTACTTGCATGGTCGCAGAAAGAGTCTGTCTATTGATCCAATGGTCGCTCCATTAACCCCCCCAGGGCCGTGGTTCTTGAGATGTTTGATCCTCTGTTTGTTCGTGTCCAAAACTTGTATGGTCCAGCCTGCCTTCCTCACGGTTTTCTGCCCTGCATTTCGATATTACAGTGAGGTCCATAATAAAACTCAAATGTCCATCTGCCTGTCCAAGATCCGACCTGCTGCGCTTTTGTGCCCCACCAAAAATCCTTGCTGGCGCAGAGTAGTAAGCAGGACTAACCCCGCCAAAGCCAGCCGAGCTTCTCTGGCCGCAATGGCAATGGCTTCTCTCCTCAATCCTCAATATACCTTCTTCTATACCACTACGACTTCCCGCCACCTCAATCCGTCCATCATGGCTGCCGAGAAACAGTACCGCCTCCTCTGCCTGGAGAATCCTCTGCTGGGTGAGTGAGAGGACGTCCTGGAGCTGCTGAATTGCCTATCTCCCCCGCTTCCAATTGGGCTTTTGCTGAACTGAATTTCTTTTCCCGATCCCGCTAGACATCATTGCCGATGGTGACCAGGCGCTGCTGGACAAGTACAGCATCAAGGCCAACGATGCCATCCTGGCGGAGCCGCAGCACCTCGGGATCTACGAGGACCTCTTGACCAACCGCAAGGCCATCCTGAGCGCGGGAGGCGCTGCCCAGAACACGGCCCGTGGTGCCCAGTACATTCTGTCCCCTGACAGCGTCGTCTTTCTGGGCGGCGTCGGCAAGGACAAATATGCCGATATCCTGAAGGAGACGGCGGCCAAGGCGGGCCTGCGGGTCGAGTACCGCGTGGATGACAAGGAGGCGACTGGCCGCTGCGCCGTGGTGGTGACGCCAGGCAACCGCAGCATGGTGACGGAGCTGGCGGCGGCCAACCACTACGATCTGGGCCACCTGCAGTCGCCGGCCATCTGGCCGCTCGTCGAGGCCGCCGAGGCCTACTACATTGGCGGCTACCATCTGACCGTGTGCCCGCCGGCCATCATGACGCTGGCCAAGGAGGCCGCCAGCAAGAACAAGACGTTCATCCTGTCCATCTCGGCGCCATTTATCCCGCTGGCCTTCAAGGACGCGCTCGACGCCACGGTACCCTATCTGGACTACGTCCTGGGCAATGAGGGCGAGGCGGCCGCGTTCGGCAACGTCCACGGCATCAGCAACATCGACCTGGCCGAGGTCGACAAGGTGTCCACCGACGAGCTCAAGGCCATTGCAAAGTATATTGCCAACCTGCCCAAGGAGAACACCCAGCGCAAGCGCGTGGCCATTGTCACCCACGGCGCCCAGCCGACTATTGTGGCTGTGCAGGGCGAGGACGAGGTCAAAGAGTTTGCCGTGCTGCCCATCGCCAAGGAGGAAATTGTCGACACCACGGGCGCCGGCGACGCCTTTGCTGCCGGTCTGGCTGCCGGTATCATCGAGGGCAAGCCGCTCGAGCAGAGCATCAAGCAGGGCCAGTGGCTGGCCCGCTTGTCGCTTACCCAGCTGGGTGCTTCGTACGTTTTGTCTCAGTCGTGATTTTTCAACTTCGATATACCAGTACTTTTTCTTGCAAGGCTTCAGGGTTTTTTCTTTTTGGTGAGACTTTAAAATACTACCAGATACTAACACTTTTGATTCACAGGTTCCCCTTCCCGAAGCAGACTTACTCTCCGTCGTCGTAATGGCCTCCCGTATGGATACTCCAAACAGAGGTGTACAGAACCGGACGGTGACAGCAAATAAGTAAGGCGTTGGACATGGACTAAAAACGAAATAAAAGACTAGGAAACAGAGGCATGCAATCGACATGCGAGACGTTTCAACAACACGGCAAGCACACCCATATGGGAGGGGCGCGAGGACATTTGCATGGCGAAATTCAACTTTATGATATCTCTCTCTGGGCGTAAAAACAACAGGCAGCCTTTTTCTGATATGCGGAACACAAATATTGCTAAAGTATCTTTACAACATTTCAGCTTTTGCCCGAGCCGGATCAGTGACATGCATTTTTGGGGGCCCTCTTAGAAAAACAAGCCGTGCAGTGTTGCCGGCCTTTGGACAGCAGGACTTGTTGCAAAGCCGCTGTCTAGTCCTCTTGTCCTATTGTTCTCTTGGTTAATTTATCCGACTTCTCGCAGACGCCATCTACTGTGGCGACTTGGAAGCGGTGCCGAGCGCGCTGAGCAGCGCATTTCGGTCGTAGGCATTCGTCTCGTCCATCAGGCTCGTCTGTCGTACAGTGTTGCGAAAGTGCGTCGGATCGTCTCGGGATGCCGGCGTGCCACGGCCCCATGCCGTCGCCGCCTCCTGCCACCTCCTCCTCATGTTGCTCTGCTCTCCGTCGAGCGCAATATCTTCGCCACCCGGCACGAACGTCGCCACACCCTGGCGGACAAAGGTGGGCCCATATGGGCCACTAGCTGGCAGGCCCCGAGGACTCTGCACCGACGGCATGCTAGACGACGGGTTCATCGTAAAGTGACTCGAGTATGGAGAGGGGCCCAAGCTGGTGCTAAAGCCCAGCGTCTCTGCCTGGGCCTGCTGAAGCTGCTGCGGCAGCAGTCGGCCGTCTGCCGGTCCCCAGGGACTACCCCGGGCCGGCAGGCCTACCTGGGCCTGCGCCTGCGCCGGCAAGGCTTGGGCTGCCCCCACGGGTGATAAAGCAGTGGGAAATCCGCGAGACGAGCTATCCAAGCCGCCAGGTGACTGCGAGTTTTGCGCCAGCGACAGAAAGTTCATCCCCTCGTCTACTGCCGCTGTCGGTCTCCCCCAAAGAGCTGACTTTGTGCTGTTGTGATCTTCCATGCCCATGGCTTGTTGAAGCGGAGGGTAAGGCGTCGGCTTGAAGACGAACTCCCACGGCAGGCTGGGGAATGGCTTGGCTGTGCTGGGCCCGGCCGCAGCGCTCCTGGCAGTAGTACTCCTGGCAGCGCTCCTGGCAGCCACCGGCGAGCTCTGCGTGTGCAGCTGTCCAAATATGTCATCGGCTGTGGCCGTGTGCATCCCGTAGGACGAAGACACCGACGATGACAGCGCTGGCGGCTGTGGCCTGGCTGTATCGGTGACAGCTCGCGGCTGGTGGGACTCTGGCGGGCTCAAGAAGTTTTCCACGCGGCTAAAAGCTTCAGAGTCGAGCAGCTCCAGCTCTGCGTCGGCGTCGAATGGTAAGGCCTTGCCGCTAGCGCCCTGTGGCATGCTTGGCACCAGCGGGAAGCCACTGGGCGCAGAGATACTTGGATAGCTCCCGCTCCAGGAAAGCCATGTCGTGTTGGGGCTTGCAGCTTGTGACGCCTCGACGGAAAGCACTGCTGGCGACTTTGCGAGTTCGGTCAGCGGCTGGCTCGGCAGACGCGTCTGGACTGTAGCAAGATTCGAGACAGCCACAGGAGTAAGGGGAGAGGTAGCCATAGGCGACGCAATGGAAGCCGGGACTAGAGCCGGGGCCAGAGCCGGAGCTGGAGCTGGAGCCGGGGCTGGAGTAACAACCGGGGCAGTGTATGTCACGTGGTCTCCCTTGTAGCTTATCCTCGTCACCTCCCGGTTCGTTTCGGTGACGGTCGTGGCCAGCCAAGGGAAGGAGTCGTCGCTCACAAGCTTGATGGCAGACTCCACAATGTCGTAGATCCGCGCCAATGTCTCCAGCGCAGGGTCCAGACGCTTCACGCCCGCCTCGTCAATGCGGATTTTAAAGGTGTCGCTTGAATCGCCAGAACCGATGGAACCGTTGGTATGGAGCGCAGTCCAGCTGTCGAGCGGAGCCAAGCCAAGCACTTCGGCGTCCTCGGGGAGAAGATAAGAGGCGGGCGCCGCCTCTGTGCCCGAGATTATCTCGACAAAGAGCGACAGACACCGCGCTGCCGCCCTGTGCATTTCGACAATATGTGGGTTCAGGTGCTCCTGAAACTTGACCAGATCCTCGTGCTGCATCAGTATCCAGGCCATGCAGGTTCGGAAAAGAGACAGGCACGTGTCTGATGTTGTGTTGTTCTTCTTCCTGCTGCCCGCCTTGTCGCCGCCCCCACTGCCCTTTTCTTTGCTGCCCGTCTTCACGCTGTCGTGGGTGTCCTTTTCTTGCGGCGCAGGTGATTCGCCAAACAGACGTTTTGTCTCTGCCTCCAGAACACGACTGAGCACCAGAATGGTCCTAACGATGAACCGTAATATGAACTGGCAAGACCTGGACTTGGCAGCGCTCCATTCCTCTGGGCAGGCGCATGTTAGTATCAGCTGATGCGCAGTGAAGTTATGAGCGTTGAATAAGTCGGGCCATAACGGCACAGCTTGTCGGGTAGTGCCTCACCTTTCACTCGCCTCAGGGCGACATCATATGCAGCGATACTAGTTAGGACAGCCTTTTGCAGGTAGTCAGGCTGCTCTGCCGACTTCAAGAGGACCTCCCATCGATGCAGCACCTCGCGCTCTAGCTCGTCCTGCTGGGTAAAGTCCTCGCCCTTGAAGTAATACGCGTGGAGGCGGATCAGCCAGGAGCCAAACGTGTCATATGGGTCGGGCGCAGCATTGCTGGCCTTGCGTGCTGGTGGGGGCTGTAGGAGCCTCTTGAACTCGGACGCAAGGTTCTGCGGCGCCAGATTGTTTGGATTTCGGACCGCCCACGAGCGGAAAAAGTGGTAAACGATGCCAAAGTCCTTGTGCTGGTCCGCCATCACCACGGCCATCTGGTGATGGGCGTCGCCCTCTTGCGGCATGAGGTCCTGCGCCAGCCCGTAGTACGTCAAGGCCATGTCCGGATTGTGTCCCTTCTGCCGCGACGTGTTCATCCGGTAGCGGGCAAGGTCGCCGAGATGGAGAAGGGTGCGGTAGCACGCGAGCGTGAGCTCTTGGCTCAGATGTGCCTCCTGGGCGTCGATTACCTCGTCGAGCTTGATGTTCTCCGACTTCATCAGGCGGGCGATGCGCTGCAGCGGCAGGAGGTGGTACCGCGCCGAGAGACGCTCGACAAAGCCCTTGTAGAAGTATTGGGCGGTCTTGAGGTGCCTGGAGTACTGCTTCTCAATGGTGCGGAACTGGACAATGTGCCCGTGTCCGCGATGGCGCTGAAGCGCCTTCTTATACTCGGTGCTGATCAAGGAGTGCACTTGCCACAGCTTGTCGAGCACGCGGTTCTCGTGCGCAAACTTGAAATCTGAGAAGGTAGTGGCCATGCAGGCCAGGCGGAGACTGACGTTTTGTCGCGTTAGCTTGTAGCTTGGCTACAGAAGAACGGGAACATAGAGAGGGGAACACACGTCTCAAGCATATGTTCCACAGAGTCGAGGTCAGCTAGCTTCTTATTGCTGCTGTCGTCCTTGCTCATCTGGCTCAGCTTCTTTTGCATGCCATGGATGATCTTCTTGGCCTCCCTGCAAATCACGCAATGGTCAGCGGCAAACGGCCAAGATGCATGCCTATCAATGGCACCGGGGATACCACAGATAGAGATAGCAGACAGCCGGCTGGACGGCACAGCGACGTAGGGGTGAAGAAGGTGACACATACAGCCAGGGCCGCTCGGCCTCTGCGGAGTCTTGTTTGGTGGCCATTTCCGTCGGTGTGAGTGGGTGTCTCTTTTCGGTGCGCGCGGCGCCGTGAAGCCGTCACCGGTTTTGGTGAGCGAAATGTGAAAATTCCCGCCTTGGGAATTCCTGAAGTGGGCGTAGAATGCGCCCGGGCGCAGCTGATTGTTTTGCGGCGGCTTCCAAGCTCAGATCATACAGTTCCCGCTACATAAACGACAGGAAGACGCATTCCATAGCTAGGCCGGCATGAATATACGGATTGCTTGCCGTCGGCTCCGATTCGGGAGACTCGATTGGTAGCTGTCATACAAGCGGCTGATGAAGAACACATTGGGCGGGAGAAAAAAAGTCATGGATGGTACGATCGCTAGCACTTGTCTTTCTCTTGCTTGCGGCGGGTGCTGGGATGGACGCTGCTCAGTTCCGTGCGACTCTTTTCCAAAAAGAAAAGAGAGAGACAAAAAGGCAAAAGATTCGTCAGTCAGGCTCGGCTCCAACCAACAACTCGCAAAAAGATCTTAAGATGTCGCTTAAGATGTCTGTGGCGTCTGTGGCTGGTGCATCAGTACAGTGTAAGAAGCAGTGTATACATAAATATATACCGTATTTACACGATCAGGCTTGAGCAACCCCAGATCGGCACTGGCTCATCTCCTCATAGTCGGCTCATCTTACAGTCAGTTGTTTGGGATTTCTCATGTCTGACGTTGAGCCGCTCCTTACAAATACTTGCTCTGCACGCAGGGCTTAGAGAAAAACAGAGGTTCGGTAGTCGGCCTGCCAGCCTGCCTACTCCGTACCTACCTCCAATTTTAGTATCTGCCCAATCGGCTTCCAATTTCTACCTAACTGGCGCACTGGAAGCTTTGCTGTATGGGACACCGAACCTTGTCTGACCCACAACCACCGCTTTCCGCACATTTCCTTTGCTGAGGCGTTACGGCTCCGGTCTCGTACTCAACAAGACACGGCCTGACTTCTCGGTGCTGTGCCGGATCTGTTCAAGCGGGCTTCACGTGCAAAGACGGAAAGGGAAACAATCGCAAGTAGCGATGCTATTGTTCCCCCTGCACTATTGTTTTGTTGGCCATTTTTAGCATAACACCTGCGCACCCCTTGGTCTCAGCCACATGATAGGTGTGAAGGCAAGGTCAAAAGCGACTCGGTATAGCCACCGCGCGGTCTTCATAAAAACGGCCAAGAGACGACCGGCTATGGCACCAGCGTTTTCAGCAGCAGGCTCGCTACAGCCAGAGGTATCCGACGTCGACGAAGAGATAATCATCAGCGGCGGTACTTCCGGAGCCTACAAGCCAGTGCTCACGGAGCCCTCCATAATGATTCCGGACATCTTCACCCGCCCGCCCTTGGTTCGGGACATCCTGCAGACGGACACGTCCGAGGTGCAGGACGAGACCGTCCAGCTCTGCCTGCCATTCATGGATGGTGACAGCCAGGACGGCCTGTCCAACTACAACGACTTTGGGCTTCCCAGGCTGGACCGGCCGCGACACATCAGGTTCCTCAAAACCAGCCTAGAGACGCTCCCGGGCACTTTTGTCGGCTATGACGCCAGCCGGCCCTGGCTGCTGTACTGGTGTCTCAACGGGCTCACGCTTCTCGGTGAAGACGTGACTTTTTATCGCCAGCGTCTCATCGACACGGCCAGGTCTATGCAAAATGTGACTGGCGGCTATGGCGGGGGCCACGGCCAGGCGTCGCATCTGGCCACCACGTACGCCGTCGTGCTCTCCTTGGCCATCATTGGCGGCGAAGACTGCTACAACGCCATCGACCGACGTGGCTTGTGGAAGTGGCTCTGCGCATTGAAGCAGCCCAATGGCGGCTTTCAAATGTCAATCGGTGCCGAAGTAGACGTCAGGTATGTTGCTGCTGCGTCTTGGTGCGCGCAGTTGCGCCTGCTTTGCTCTCTCGCCCTCATAGGTCCGTGATCACGAGCCTAACGGTCATTCAGGGGGGCATACTGTGCGGCCGTCTTAATTTCGATTTTAAATCTCCCTCTTGGCCTAAGCCCCGAATCACCGGCTTGGACACCCGACAGTTCTACTCTCTTCACAGGACTTGCCGAATATGTCCAGAGGTGTGCGTGTAGACTTTTTTTGTTTTGATTTGTTTTACGTTTTCGTTGGTGTTACGTGTCCGTTGTGGTTTGTCGCAGCTTTCGCTTTGCTAGCCTCGCTCGTTTATGCTAACGGGATCTGCGGGTTGCGTTGGAAAAACAGGCCAGACGTATGAGGGCGGCATATCGGCACAGCCTGGATCGGAGGCACACGGAGGGTACGCATTCTGTGCACTTGGCTGCCTATCTATTCTGGAGTCTCCAGACCGTTCCATCTCACGGTATGCCCCATCCGAATCCTTTCGATCCGTCCAGTCACAGCTTGACAAGAATCAATGCATGCCAGGCCCCAGACCTGTGCTCACCAAAGGTGGTGTTGATGTTAATGGTGGTGGCCGCAGGCGGCCGCAGGCGGCCGTTGGCGGCGAGCGCGGCGGGCGTGACGTGCGACTGTTTCCACCACTACCACCACCACCACCACCA
>JRUC01000431.1:0-20633 GCA_000806385.1 Leptographium procerum
CCCCCACCACCACCCATGCCGCCGGCCCCCGCCGTCTGCGTCAGCGCTGCCACGATGTCTGTCCCCGTCGTGTCTGGCCCGTTAGGGATGCTGCTGCTGCCGCCCAGGTTCGTCGTGTCCGGCAGCACCATGCAGGCTAGAAAGGCCATCCGGTACGTCAGGTCACGGACGCCCAGCGCCTTGAGGCCTGAGATCCCCGTGCCGCCTGCCGCGTCCGCCCCGGCTGCCCGCGACGCGTTGCGGTCGTCTCGGATCGCCGTCGGCCGCACGCCCGGCAGGCCCAGCTGGCTGACGTCCGGCACAACCATAAGCATGCCATTGAAGATGCACTTCTCGCCCGCCTTGGCCCGGTCCACCATCTCGCCCCGCAGGATCACGTCCATTGTGCGCGGCATGCTGCCCGTCGGGATCTCGCTGCTGTTCTCCTGGATCCGCACCTTCTGCCAGTCCACAAACGTGCTCTGCCGGATGTCCAGCTGCCACGCCTGCCGGTTCTGGCACGTCGGGTTCGGGCACTGCGTTGGCTCCGTATACCGGAACACCTGCTCTACGTTAGGCACCACTGCCTTGCACGGCAGGCACGTGAACGTCGCCAGCGACAGCTCTGGCCGCACCTCCGACGTCCGCGTCACCGTACCCGAGATGCTGAGCAGCTGCCCGATGTTGGTAGCCCGCAGCGAGCGGATCCGCGACACTAGCGGCATGTTGTACACGGCCACCGTGAACAGCTTGTCCGTCTGCTGGTTGCTGGTCTTGCTGCCGAGATCCGCCGCTTGCGACGAACCCGCGTGGCTGCTGCCCGACATCGTGCCATACGACGCGCTGCCGCTGCCGCTGGCCGTCGTCGACGTCAGCTGCCGGTGCTCGCGGAAGTACTGCGGCTCATACTTGGCAATCATGTTATGCAGCCCCGCATTGAGGTACGGCAGCAGCCGGAAGTACATCCGGAGCGCTGCTTCCGACAGCACTCCGTTGTTCCAGACCGTCAGGTGCCGAAAGTCCACGTAAAAGGTCGACAGCTGGTAGGTCCGCATGCCGTGGATCTGCGCAATGTAGAAGCGGTCCGTGGTCGCATTGCTAGGCGGAAGATCGCCTGATAGGGAGGGGTCTTCGATGAATCTAGCAGATGGGTCAGTGTCAGCTGCTAGCAGAATCTACCAGCCGTAATGCAAAAGACGAATAGACGCACTCTTCAATAAACGTCTCAAAATAGTGCTGGACAGCAAGACCGATCTTGTCCTCGACGCGCGGCACGGGATCATCGTTGGCACGTCTCGCCCGCCGTGGCACCTGGTCATCGGCAAAGCCCTCGCCTTCGTCATCGCTGGGGGCACCCATGCTCTCCGATGGCGGGCCTCTTGGCCGGGCAGACGACGAGCTGAGCGAGTTGAGCTGGCCGCGGCGACGTGGCGTCGCCGCCGATGATGGTGCACGTGAAAACCCATCTGACATTGGATAGCCAGCATCGCTAGATGGCGCAGCCATTGCGGCGGCCATAGAGAAAGCGAGTTTGCAGGGGGGGTAAAGAGGAAAGGACAGAGAAAAGAGGATGATGAGTGGAGGGATCCGAGAGTCAGATGGCGCACAGTATGACAGGATAAAAAGGCCGCGAAGTAATATATCAGGATTGGAGAAAAAGAGTGACAAGGATTGCTCTAGCGAGTATGCAGCAGAGATCGCGAACGTTGTCAGAACAACGAGAAAAATGCAGAGTGCAAAAGGCTGAATTTGGGATCCTTATTTTTTGCCTCTTCATTTGCAATAGTTTCTCACGCAAGACGCGCCTGCTAGCCCCTCCCTGGTTTACGCGTCTGGACGCGTCTTGGTGGGGCCAGTAGACCGCGCCGATTGGCTCGGGTACATAAATGTTTAAGTGCTTGCATATATGATAATGAGAGGTCGAATCAAACTGGAATGACTCTGTTCAAACGCCAGGACTTGGAAATACACTACTACCGTCGCATCAACTGTCGTAGACGCTCTCCTAACTTCTGCTTCTCTCGCTACTGCCGCCTTCGTCTTTTGGGTAGGAGTGTATCTGCAGCGTGGTCGTCGAGTCAGTAGACAGCCAAGACGCAGAACAAAAAAAAAGAGAGAAACAATAAGACGACAACAGGCCCGTAAAAGAGGAAAATAGTGATTTCTTACCTGCTCTGCCAGCGCCAGCCACTCGTCTACTCCCCGCATGTATGCATCTGTCGCCGCGTCCGGCGCGCTGTGGTGCCCCCATACTACCATCTCGTCGAACTCGGCCAGCACTGCCAGCCCGCCCGTCGCCGTTTGCTGCCGTTGTGCCTCCTGCTCGGCCGCATCCGCATCGACGTCAATGACCTCCTCGGGCTCGTTCCGCTGTCGCGCGTGCTCTTGTGAAGACGGCTGTCGCGCACCCACAACGCCACGGTAGCCCTCGGGGACGTGAATGGTGTGCCCGCACAGCTTACGGCCACGGAAGTAGGCCGTGTGATTTGTACCTACGGTCACGTAGTGTCAGCTGCAGCCATTGCCAATAGAGGGCCCGCCCCCGTATTCTGCATTCTCGCCTATCTCCCCAAGTGGCCTCACCATCGGTCTTCGGTGCCCAGAACAGGTCGGTCGCGCCAACCGGTCCTGTGTGGTGGACGCGGCAGGGCAGCAGGTGCGGCTTCACCCGAGCTGGTGGTGCAGCAGCGCTATCGGCCGTGATCTGGAGCATGGGCTGAGTCATTGTGCGTGATTCTTTCGTCGTTGCTGTCAGAAGAGTAGACTTGCAGCGAGTGGGTTGCGCGTGGAAATACTCCCAAAACACGTCCACGTGCAAATTGACTCGTTAATAGCATATCGTATACTGTCATATTTCCTCCCGTGTAAGTGCTTGGACACCGGAAGACGACAGAGTGCAGCTTTCGGGCTCAAGAAAAGCTGGGAGATATCTCTACAAGCACTTAATATAAATACTTTGAGCTATCTGCTTCGTACATCCTAAGTTGCTGTGGGCGTCAAAGGAGGACTTTTATAGCGTAGAGTACGGATAGGCGAAACTACTCGTACACTATCATATTTGCACTGTATCTATAGGCCTCTTTCCATACTCACCTGTCTACAATTGAGGCCGTCTAATTACATCGGAGCCCACGCATGATACCCCTTTATCCTGCAGGCTGTGCCAGACCTTTTATACTACTGACCACTGGGGAGAAATAACGCACTTAGATCAACCGACTTGGGCGTTAAGGGCGTGTCTAGAGGCTGCATTCTTGGAACACTGGGGCAGTTTTACCTCGCTAACTTCTCACAGTAGATTGACGCCATAGGGGTATATAGGGACAAAGAGGTCAGATCCCGAACAGGAAGAGACTTAGAAAAAAGAAAGAAAATGCTGGCTGAATCTGATGAATATCGACCCCATCCTACCAGTCTTCTTCAGTGCTTCTTCCGCTTCTTCTTCTGCGGCTTCTTTTTTGCTGATGCCGCCGCGTCCGGGCCCGCGACTGGGTCCTCGCCGAAGCGGTTAGCACACTCCACGTCGAAGGCCGACTTGTGCAGCCGGAAGAGCTGCATGGTGACACGGGCGTCCTCGACGCTAGAGTGGGCGCCCTGCTGGATCTCGACGCCGAGCAGCGTGCGCGCCAGTACTCGCAGCGCCGGCTTGGGCCCGTTGCCGTACTGCTTGAAACCGGAGAATTTGGCCGTGTCGCGAATCAGCCGCGGCGGGTGGCTGAGGTCGAGCACGCGCAGATCGTGCCGCACATCGTGGCCGACTAGGATGCGGGCCTTGCCGCCGCCAGCGGCATCGTCGCCCCGGAGCAGTCCGGCGACAACGGCGCGCACCTCGGTAAACGGCCGCGCCTGGCGCAGGTGCCGCGGTGTGATTCCGCTGACGGCTGTGCGCCAGTCGGCGACGCGCTGGCCCCGCTGCATCTGGACGTACGAATCGTACACCTGGCGGCCGAAGAAGTCGACGATGCTGACGCGCGCCAGCGCATCGTCGTGGCCGTCGGCGCCCACGCCGACCATCTCACAGTCCAGCGCCACGTACTTGCCCACGGCGAGCCCCGCCGTCAGGCCGGCATTCTCGCGATCGTCCCGAGCGGCCGCGGCCAGCGCGGTCGAAGAGGCAAGGCCAGAGGCCGATGGCACCGCGCCATTCCGGCTGCTGGCACCTCCCTTTGGCACTCCGAGCCCATAGGCCTGGGCCAGGTCCTCGGGCGAGATGTCGTGGTCCTCGGCCCACAGCGCCAGCGACGGCGCGGCAGCGGAGGAGCCTGCCTGCAGTGCACGCCTCTGATTGCCTGGCCTGTTTCCCCCCTCCTCCTCTGCGAGCTGCGAGGACTGGGCGACGCCCATGGTCGCGACTGCAGACTTTTTCGGTTGTAGTTTCTGGGCTCGCCGGCGATCGTGTTGTGGCTCAGTAGAATCCCGGTTGGACTTCTTTGCAGCTGGCCTATTGTTCCGGTCCCCCCCGCCCTCACCGTCTCCCTCGGCCCCGCGCGACCTCTTCCCCGTAACAGGTTTTGTGATCGGTTTCTTCACAAGAGGCTTGAATGACGGCTCGGATTTGATTTGGGCCTGCAGCTTCTTCCAGTTGGAGGATAGTTCCATGGTCATGGCAGCTGCCGGATTATGGAATGAAGCGTGCAGGTCTGGTGTGGGCGAAGAGGGAGAGAAAACATCAGCTCATGGTCCTGCATGTGCAGAGATACCATGTGTAGAGAGTGTATGGTTGCTCTTTGCAACTATATGCGCTAGGCAGTTTTTTTTTTTTTGCCAATCGATAAATACTTATCTCTTATCGCCCCGCTACCAATCAGTGGCGATTGCGCCCTGTATAAGTTTTGAACCGCTGAAAACCGCTGTAATACTATGCAACTGAACAACAACCTTGTCGCGATCGCATTTCATCCAACTCTCTCCAAACTTTATCAATTCAATCGCGACGGCGGATCGATTAGAATAATGAAGTCGGACGCAGCCGTAGGCTCTGGCGAGCTGCGGGAAAAGGGCAAGGCGACGCCCGACACGATCAAGATTGGCTGCATCGCAATGGTTCTCAAGGACAGCATATTTCGGCGGGCTGAGATCCTGAGCATCCGCGACACAAAGAGCGGGCGACACTTTTACTGCAACTTTGACAACTTCAACAAGCGGCTGGACGAGTGGGTGCCGACGGCGCGTATCGATTTTACGCAAGACGTCGAGTGGCCCAACCCGGAGAAGGACAAGCCGAAGGAATCCAAGAAGAAGGGAGCAGTGGCGTCCAAGAAGACGGCCGTATCGAAGAAGACGGGCCCGAGGCGGAAGCGCGAGCAAGGCAGCGTGTCTGAGGCAGGGACACCGCATCCATGGACAGGTCAGTTCAGCCGAGAAAAGAGAAGAGGTACTGGAGAAGGAAAGAAGAGGCATGTGCTGACTAAACAAGAATTCACCGAGTCTCAGCGGAAAGCGACGCCGGGCGGTGGCGACGGCGACGACAGCAAGGCGGCCACAGGCACGAGTACAGGGGCGGCATCAACGCCGACGGCCGGGATGGCAGCAGGGGCGGCAGCAGGAGACGGCGACGAGGACGACAGCGCGGCAGCAGGGGCAGCAGAAGCAGGGGCCGCGGCCGACGGGACGGGATTCAGCCGCGAGAAGGAGATTGAGAAGCTGCGGACGGGAGGGTCGATGACGCAGAACCCGACGGAGCTGTCGCGAATTCGCAACATCGCCAAGGTGCAGTTTGGCAAGTACGACCTGTACCCGTGGTACTTCTCGCCGTACCCGGAGTCGTTCAGCCTGGAGGACGTTGTGTACATCTGCGAGTTCTGCCTGGGATACCACGGCAGCCTCAAGGCGTTTACGCGGCACCGGCAGAAGTGTACGCTGCAGCACCCGCCGGGCAACGAGATCTACCGCGACAGCTACGTGTCGTTCTTTGAGATCGACGGGCGGCGGCAGCGCACGTGGTGCCGCAACCTCTGCCTGCTGTCCAAGATGTTCCTGGACCACAAGACGCTCTACTACGACGTGGATCCGTTCCTGTTCTACGTCATGGCCGCGCGCGACGATCGCGGCGTGCACCTGGTCGGCTACTTCTCCAAGGAGAAGGAGAGCGCGGACAACTACAATGTGGCCTGCATCTTGACGCTGCCGCAGTTCCAGCGCAAGGGCTACGGCCGCCTGCTCATCCAGTTCTCGTACGAGCTGTCGCGCATCGAGGGCAAGCTGGGCTCGCCCGAGAAGCCGCTTTCGGATCTGGGCCTGCTGAGCTACCGCCAGTACTGGACCGAGAACATCATCGACCTGCTGGCCGGCTACAACGAGCGCGGCGAGAAGTGCAGCATCGAGATCGTCGCCAACTCCCTCGCCATGACCACCCAGGACGTCGAGCACACCCTGCAGGCCCTGCGCATGCAGGTCTACCACAAGGGCGAGCACAAGGTCGTCATCCCAACCCGCCTGCTCGAGCAGCGCGAAGCCATCCTCAAGAAGCAGCGCCGCGTCATCGACCCCGAGCGCATCCAGTGGAAGCCGCCCGTCTTTACTGCCGCCTCGCGCACCTGGGGCTGGTAAGATGAGAGGGAGGTGAGGTGGAGAAGAAGAAGAAGAAGAAGAAGAAGAAGAAAAAGAAGGAGAAGAAGGTGTTAGTAGTGAACTGATCTGTTAGATAGCGATGACCCGATGTATGATTTAACCAGGCATGAAATTATATACCCACTCTGCCCATTTAAATCCCCGTCTGCCCTGCCCACCGCTACCAACCTATTTGAAATCGTCTGCAAAGCTCTCTGTGACGTCTCCTTCAGCTGTCGTCACCGCCGCCGCCGGCTGTGCGTCCCAATCTCGCAGCACGCGGGCCAGCCGCTCGACGCCCTCGGTCAGACGGTCCTCGTCCTCCCAGGCGAAGCAGAGCCGCACGTGATGGTCAAAGGCCACGGCGGCCTCGTCGCCCTTGACGCGGAACATGGATCCAGGCGGCACGACAAGGTTCTCTGCGGCCATGGCGCGGCTGGCCAGCTCAGCTGCGGGGATATCGTCTCGGCGCAGCCGCAGCCACACAAAGTAGCCGCCATATGTACCATCGTCCTGTCCCTGTCCCTGTCCTTGTCCCTGCCCGCCGCTCCCGATCTGCACGTGGTCGCGCAGATGCGTCTCGATGGCGGCGACGAGCTTGCGGTGCCGCCGCTGGAGCGCCGGCCTCACGACGTCGCGTAGGTGCGCATCTAGCCCGCCATTGCGCATCATCTCGCATACTATGCTGGCGGTCAGCTGGCTGGGAGCCCCACCCGACCTCGTGTTGCCGGTTTGCGACAGGCCGTAGACGAAGGCCGGCGTCGCTTCGGCCCAGCCGGTGCGCACGCCAGGGCCGACGAGCTTGCTGAATGAGCCATTGGAAACAACGTTGCCAAACCGTGCTGAAGTCGTGTCGTCGCGAGGTAGCATGCGGTCTATGTCGATGAGGCGCGGCAAGGGAGGTGGAAGGGGGACGTATGCTTGTGCTGGTGACTGTAATTGCGTTGGTGATGCCGAGAGCGGCTCACCGACGGGCCATTGCAGAAAGTCATAGACGTCGTCGGCAAGGATGAGGGCGTCGTAGCGCCGGGCTAGCCGCACGAGATTCTGTCGGCGCGCCAGCGTCATAGTGCGGCCGGACGGGTTGGCCGACGTGGGCACGACGTAGATGACGTGACGGAAAGCCTTGCGGTCGGGCGCCAGATGCTGCTTGCTGGCGGGCAGCGCGTCGTCGTCCTTCCCGCTAGTGGACATCTCTGCCAGCCCCCGTTCAAGCCGCACCAGGTCGATGCCCTCGTCGTCCTCAGGCACAGCGCGCAGGCGGCCCGCGAAGCCGGCATCGTCAAAGATGGGACACGCCAGGTGGTAGCACGGCGCGCACACCCAGACGGCGGCCGTGCGGACGGGGTCGGTGTAGGACAGCAGAAGGTTGGCCACGTTCTGGCTGGCGCCGCCGGTAATGCAGATGCGCTCCGGGTCGCAGGGCGCGCCGTGGGCGCCAAACGCCTCGCTGAGATAGGCCGCCAGCTGCTCTCGCAGCGGCTGGTAGCCCGGATCCGGGCCGTACAGCAGGCTGTCCTTCATCAGCTCCGGGGTGGCCAGCACGTGGCTGGCCGCTGCGCTCAGCCGGTCCGCCGCCAGCAGGCTCGCGTGCGGCCAGCCACGAAGGAAATTGATAAGCGGTTTCCTGGTCGCGGTCGCCATTGTTTTGAGGCCGGCCTGACGATACGCACAACTGGACGGATGCTGAGAGGTATGCAGCCAGCCAGCCAGCAGCAAATCCCAGAGGATGGCGCACAATATTTGCCAGAGGGGAATGTCCGCCGCCCGCCTCGTGGATGCGAATGGCCGATCACGGCTCTGACGTGACGTGTGGTGGAGAAGGGGGCGGCGAATCTCACTTTTTGGAGTTTGGTTCCTTGGTTTCTTTGGTTTCCCTATTTTCTATGTTCTCCTACATATTAGTATGTAAGATAGATAGACTGCCTGGCCTTTACTGGTGTCACAACGGCCGTGACTTCCCAAACAAGCCAAAGCAGATATGCGTTCTGTGTATCACGAGCTAGACAACTTTTGCATAGCACCTGCCGCGGCCGTTAGTAGCCGTACAACCCTGCTCTCGTGTGTATCTGCTCTTGCCAATAAAATCGAAAGAGCGATTTAAAGACATAAACGATATCTTAGCTTTGGGAACGCCCCTGCTAGATGCTAAAATAGCGCATGAGCATCATGCAGGCGATGACGCATCATTTAGACACAGAATGCCTGAACGGCACGGGCGGGGTGCTCTGGCCGGCCGATTCGGAGCGACTTAATAAGACCAGCCAGTCCCAATTCCCACAGGCGGCATCCACTACTTCTCTAAGAGCTGGGGAGCTACGGAGGCTAAGCTCCAAGTGGAGAGCACAACAGACATTTACGGCTGCGATGACAACGAGAATAGCACCGAGAGCAGCGAGAGCTGGGCGAAAGAAACAGCTTAATGGCGCTGAATGGCGCTGAATGGCGCTGAATGGCGGTGGGACCGGCTTTGACGGAAGAGCACGGCGGCGAGGGCTCCAATGGGAAGCCGTTTCTAGGGGAGAAGGAGCAGAATAGAGTGATTGGAGAGTGACTTTGTGAAAAATTTAGAGGGCGACCGTCCCAACTCGCCACTGCTGCCACTTCCTGATCGCTCTTTCTCGTAAGGAGGAAAATTATATCACCCCTCCACAGCCTCTTCCAATTCCCTCATGTCGATTCTCTTTTTGTTCTCTCCCTCCCTACGATATGCTCTGAGAGCATCAACTCTCGCTTCGCTCCCTCGTTTCCTCGTTTCCTGCCTCAGGGCCGCCTCTGCCGCTGCACATCTCGGTAAAATCTACTATTAGCGTGCATTGGCCGCGCCACGTCCACTGTGACATCATCGCAGTCCCTCATCAATGGGAGAACTGATTGGCGACTGGCATTTTTAGAAGAGACCTCGAAACTGCCTTCAACACCATCTTGTTGCTGCCACTTGCAGCCATGAATGCCGCCGTCAGCCCCCTGGCCCAGCTCGCACGGACCGGCGTGAGCCGCCGTGCCGGTGCTGCCGCATTGGCCGCTGTCGCCCTGTCGACCTCTTTGACCCTCCCTTCGCAGCAGAAGAGGAGAGCCGGTTCCATCCGGCTTTTTTCCGCCAGTTCGCTAAGCCACGCACCTCTCTGCGCTCCCATCGCGCAGCTTCCGTGTCGGCGGCTTGGGTTGGCATCTTCCCTGGCCATCTGCCGGCCGGCAGCGCATCCTCTCGTTTTGGGCGCTCGCTGCGAATCGACTACCAAACCGCCGGCCAGCTCCGATTCGGCATCCGAGCCACCCGAGGCGCCAAAGCCGCCACCACCGCCACCACCACCGCCACGCCGCCTCGCCAAGTTCTTCTACCGCACCCTCGCTTGGATTGGCGGCTCCATCGTGTTTGTTGGCCTGGGCGTCGTTGCTTTCTTCGTCTACGACTCCACGACCTACAAGGACTCGGCAGACTTTGACGAGGTTGACGTCTCGGACTTGGCCCTGAACCCGCGCCGCGGCGGCCCCAAGAACCTGCCCATCTACGATGTCCAGATCGACGACGATGACTGCTCCGAGAAGCGCCGCACCAAGCACAAGCCCAAGCTCGTCATCCTCGGCAGCGGCTGGGGCAGCGTCGCCATGCTCAAGGAACTGCACCCGGACGAGTATCACGTGACTGTCATCTCGCCTACCAACTACTTCCTGTTCACACCCATGCTGCCCTCTGCCACCGTTGGCACGCTGGAGCTCAAGTCGCTGGTCGAGCCGATCCGCCGCATCCTGCAGCGCGTGCACGGCCACTTCATGCGCGCCCGCGCTGAGGACGTCGACTTCTCTCACAAGCTGGTCGAGGTTGTGCAGGCCGACGCCAACGGCCGCGAGTCCCGCTTCTACGTGCCCTACGACAAGCTGATTGTCGGCGTCGGCTCCATCACCAACCCGCACGGCGTCAAGGGCCTGGAGAACTGCTACTTCCTCAAGGACATCGCCGACGCCCGCAAGATCCGCAACAAGGTCGTGGAGAACCTCGAGCTGGCCTGCCTGCCTACCACCCCCGACGACGAGCGCAAGCGCCTGCTGTCCTTTGTCGTCAGCGGCGGCGGGCCCACCGGCGTCGAGTTCGCCGCCGAGCTGTTCGACATGCTGAACGAGGACCTGGTCAAGCACTTCCCCCGTCTTCTGCGCAACGAGATTTCCGTCCACCTGATCCAGAGCCGCAGCCACATACTCAATACCTACGACGAGGCCGTCTCGCGCTTTGCCGAGGACCACTTCGCCCGCGACCAAGTTGAGGTGCTGACCAACTCGCGCGTCAACGAGGTCCGCCCGGACCGCATAATCTTCACCCAGAAGGGCGGCCCCGACGGCAAGACCCTCATCACCAAGGAGCTGCCCCAGGGCCTGTGCCTGTGGTCCACCGGCGTCTCGCAGACCGAGTTCTGCCAGCGCCTGGCCGCCAAGCTCGGCCCTGCCTTCCAGAACAACCGCCACGCACTCGAGACCGACACCCACCTGCGCCTCATAGGCGCGCCCCTGGGCGACGTCTACGCCATCGGCGACTGCAGCACCGTCCAGAACAACCTTGCCGACAACATCGTCACCTTTGTGCGCAACCTCGCCTGGAAGCACGGCAAGGACCCGGAGACGCTCGAGATCCACTTCAACGACTGGCGCCTCATCGCCGCCGACGTCAAGCGCCGCTTCCCCCAGGCCGTCGCCCACCTGCGCCGCCTCGACAAGCTGTTTGCCGAGTTCGACAAGGACCACTCCGGCTCGCTCAGCTTCGGCGAGCTGCGCGAGCTGCTCAAGCAGATTGACAGCAAGCTGACCAGCCTTCCGGCCACCGCCCAGCGCGCCAACCAGCAGGGCATCTATCTCGCCCACAAGTTCAACAAGATGTCTCACGCCGCCGCCGGCCTCGCCATAAACGAGATCCAGGACGGCGACGTCGACGCTGCCGTTTATAAGGCCTTTGAGTACAGACACCTGGGCAACCTGGCCTACGTTGGCAACTCGGCCGTCTTCGATCTCGGAAAGTTCAACTTTACCGGGGGTCTGTGGGCCGCCTACGCCTGGCGCAGCGTCTACTTTGCCCAGAGCGTCAGCCTGCGCACACGCGTCCTGCTGATGATGGATTGGGCCTCGCGGGGCCTCTTTGGACGTGGTACGTGCTCTTCCCCTCCCTGCACTTTACTGTATCTGCGCTCAACGTGCTAACCAAGCAACTCCAGATATGATGACCTACTAGGCGTTTGCATATTAATACTTTTCTGTTTTGTACGGATTTGTTCCTCGACATACGGCGTGGCTGTGGTTCGGGGTATATCATTTCTATTGTATTTAAAGCCCCCGTTTTATGGTTGTCCGGGGACTCTGATCCAAATCATATGTCATGTTATCTCTTTGCGAGAGAAGATTACCGGCCCGACATAGAAGGTGGGGAGTTGGGTTGGGCATTTAGAGCAGGTCGCTCATGAGATCATACAGAGGTCATTTCAATATTATACAAGAACAAAAATACATTAGCTGCCTCCCACCCTCCGTTCGCATTGAGTTGCGAGTGTAATACGCAACATTCATAACAACCCTATAAGGTAAACCAAGGCGATGGGGGTGATGCCTGCATCATGGAGCTCCACGGGTCGATGTCTGGTGTGGATTCAAAAATGATTGGCGTCATGTCGAATCCGCCGCCGAACGCCGATTCCGAGCCCGGAACAGTCACTGCAGAATCCGTCCCGCTTCCGGAGCCCGTGGCCGTTTCTGATAGTGACGCCGAATCGGACAGCGACGTGCTTCTAGTAGTCACACCCGAATCTGCGTTGTGACATGGCGCCGACATCATTGCCATTGACCTCTCGCACACATTTAACTCTAGTAGCATTCCCTCCGCGTCTTTGTTCAGACGAGCTTCTGGAGTATTGTCTTCTGCGCAATCTTCAACTGGGCAGTATGACGGTGGGTGATGAGAATCGTTGTTCTGTAGATCAGGCTGATCTGGCCCCTTGCTGAGCAAGGACATGGGCGACATCTGCAGACTGTCTTCATCTATGGGCCGGATCTGGGTAGGTCCGTCCTGCTTCTCACGCACATGCATACGGTACCATGCCAGGCAGAATCGGTAGATCTCTCGAAGCTTCCAGAAGGCATTTTGGTTTTTTTCGCAGCCCACAGCCCCATCGGCTGGCATCGTGAAAACCACCATTGAGGCCATCTTGCGTTCTGAGGCTTCCAAATGCCGCTCCAGGTCGGCTGTCGCTAAAAGGCTGCCTCTGCCTGCAGCCATGTTTCCCGTTTGAAGGTTCATGGTGTCGACCCCTAGGCCTGCCCGCGCAAGAAGAAAGACGGCATCGATATGGCGGCTTACTTCCACTATGGTGCTTTGGCGGAACACAGGATTGGGGAGGTCGAGAAATGTGGTGATAAAATTCTGGGCAGCGTGAATGCATTTCATGACAATCGCGAGTCGGGTAGACGACGTACACCAGCTGCAGCATGGAGAAGACGACGATGATTGAGCAGCGGACCGATGGCCGGGAGGCACCCGCAGCCCAACCTCATAAATAACAACTGGTAAGTAGGTCACAGCACATTTGAGAGAAGCTGAGCCATATATCATTAGACATGCTTTGTAACGGAGACAAGGCTTTGCAACTTACCATTGTCCCAAGCTTCACTTGACATTGTGTCCCTAATATACGCATACTGGCGCTCAAAGTCCTTGACCATTGCGTCGATGTATCTCTCGTCCATAACTGTGGCTTCGTTTGGATTATGGAGGTTGAAGATGCGATAAATATCCTCCGTCAACTTGCGAACGCTCACATGATGTAGTAAAAGAAGCGTATCTGACGGCACTTCTTTACTGTTCGCTAGTAGCTGAGAGATTTGATCAACCCGGTCGTCAAATTTGAAATGGGTTGGCTTTCGGTGCGCCACGGCAACGCTCGACGACATGCAATAGGTGCCGATGAAAGTGCGCGCCCGCTCAACGTCATCGTGGTACTCCATGACTGCATTGCGTCGGCTTGCTGTCAAAGGATGAAAATCCATGTCTTGCTTTCTAGGCACAAGGTCTGCTTGAAACAATGATAGAGAGTGCGACAGGTTCAGGTCCACAGCCATGGTAACAGCAATCTGTGAGAGCTGATACAGCTGGCTGCTGAACGGCTTGAAGTACAGATGGTGCCTGTATTTAAACACATTTGTTAGAGCCTGAGCAGGCCAGTGCCTTTGCGTAGGATGTCCACTTACCATGTGCAGAAGATAAGCAAGCCCTGCAACAAGTCAAGGCTGTTCTTTGAATCCACAATCATAGCCTGTGCAAGGCCTTTGCGAAATTCGAGGGCTAGCCGAGTCTGAAGCGAAGCTTCGGCACCGACAGTGAGTACAGCCAAGAGGACGAATGGCCGCTCCCGTCTCATGTGACCTACAGCTACAAACGGAGGGAGTAATACAAAGGGGAACTGTTGCTCTGTATTGATAGTGTATTCAGATAGAAGTCGCTGGGCCAAGTCTTCGCTAATGATATCTCGATCGACGACATCGTTCGTAGAAGGTGGCGAGACTGGGACGGTGCTGATTGGTGGCGGCTGAGCTGTAGGCCCTGTCTGCGAGCCATCAAACGAGAAAGTGGTCTTTGCCGGTGGCGGGTAGAAATATGGCTGCTGAAATAGGGGGAGGCCTGATTTGGGAGTCATGACAGGTGTCTCCAGAAGAGAGGCAAGGGGATCAGGTACCGCCGCCGGCTGGCTGAGTTCTGGAGTAGCGATGACACCCTGAGCAGCTGTTACCTTCCTTGCGGATATCAAGGCGATCAAGCCGTCAAGCTTGTCTTCAACATCCTTTACCCGAGTGCGGCTGTCACAAACACATTTAGTTCGTAATCTGTACGGGTGAGAAGCCACACAACTCACGCTGTATATTTGAGTTTCTTTGGCCGAGCCAATGCGTTTTCAAACACACAGTTTAGCCCATGGCTCATACACCTGTTGGAATATATTAGAATAAGAACCAGCAGCAGCACTAGAACCTGGTGCTATTATCTTTAAAGGTAGCAGGGGTGTCTAGGCCAGCTTTGGGTAGTTGCAAAGCTTCAATGTAACGCACCTCTTGCAACATCGGGATTGGCCTGCAGTCTCATTTGACTCAATGACACATTTGGCCTTGACAACTCTGCAGGCTTCACAGGAGCGCCGGAGCGTAGAAGTTCGTTGCCGGGCCGCAGATCCCGAAAGAGGAGGTGCTGCGGTGCTCATAGCGACAACGACCGCACTGAAATTGAACGCTGGAGTGGGGCAGCGATTGGATGGAGTTGGCACACGAAATGGCGTCGTGACAGGTTGATCGAGAGCAAATATCAGCGTTCTCCGGCGGACGGAAGGGTATATGGTAAAATTGACACCGGACGACGTCCTGGCAGAATGAAATAATATGAGCGTGAGTCTTCTGGCCAGATTTTCCAGGTCAAATCCGGATAACACCAATAAGCCTTCTGAACAGGCTCTTGGAGCCTTGCCCAGTAATGAAAATCCGGTGGCGCGGCACCGGTCTCTAAATGTTCCTCCGAGATTCCGTAAGTGGGGATCCTGCCCAATTTGAGCGGCCATGACGCGCTGCCAACGACAAAGAACGAGCGCTGCCCGAGACGGGGAGCAGTGCTGGAAATAAAAAAAAAAGTTTGAAGTGTCAAAAACCAGGCAGTCTCAATTGCTAGATATTACCACTAAATCAGTTGACGAGAATGGAAGGAGCACAGTGACAAAGAGAGATCACTTTCGGCAGGCGGGAGGAGCGCCATGGCCGATTTTGGCCAGGGACTAAAGGCTCTTTATAATCGTCTCAGAACAGACGTGAAATTCCAACTTGGTCTATCCTCTCTACACCGATGCTACTAAATGAAACCTCGTTGGCCGACACGATGTTCGAAAGTATATGCACTGCTTAAAACAGATGGAAGTCCTTGTGCGCCCACTTCTCGGTAACCTTGGTCTTGGCTTGCTTCCGGAACGGCCGTTTTCTGCGGGCCTCCACCTTTCCTCGGACAAGAAGGCTGCGGTAGCGGTCCTTCAGCAGGTTGCCCTCCGGCTTGAGCAGGCGAAGCGAGTCTTGCAGCTCGTCTGGCAGGACCAGCTCCAGATCTTTCTCCGGCAGCCGGAACTTGCCCAATTGCCGTCGCCGCAGCGCAATGTCATCCCCTGTCTCAGCATCAGCATCGCTGTCCTCAGACGACGACAGCGCTGCCAGGGCCTCCCGTGCTGCCTTTTCCTCGGCCAGAATCGCCTCGATTTTCTTGGCTTGCTCCTCCCTGTGCACAATGATCGCATCGTGCTTCTTTTTTCCCTCGGCCTCCTTGCGCCGCTTGATACGGTTTCGTTGCGCCGGCGTCTTGCGCTTTGGCCGTTTTGCACTTATCGCCTCGTCCTCCACACCGCTCTCAAAGCCCTCCCAAGCCGAATCTTCTTCCCACTCAGACATCTCAGCGCGTGCCTCGGCCTCGTCAGCTTCGGCCGCTGAGCGGGCCACAGCCTCCATTCTTATCCGCTCTGCTTCGACCGCCTCAAGACGCTTCCGTTCCGTCTCCACAGCCTTGTTGCCCTCCTCAGTGAGCAGTGCCTCGTAGTCATTAAATGACGGGTTGTAGCTGAATGAGGCCTTCGGCTTGGCAACTGCAGGTACAGCCTTGCCACTTGCTGCAAGAGAGATGGGGGCGATCTTCATTGTCTCCGGGGCCTTGACCTTGCTTCGCTGAGGCAAGAACGAGAACTTGCCTTCGCTGCTGTGCTCTACCTCTGCGACCTCATTCTTGGCTGCCCACGGATCATAATCTGCCTCCACGATCTGAAGTGTCGATTCGTGATGGCCGTTTGCTAGATGCCGCAGGCGTACAACCTCCTTTTGAGTAACGTAATTGGTGCGCTGCCGCTTTGTCGGGAGCACTCCGTCTGTTGTCTTGCTATTATCGCCTTGTCGCTTGCGCCCGGAAACTGCCGCGACAGCCGAGCGCTGCGCAATAATCTCGTCTGCTTTCAAAGTCTTCTTGAACTTCTTGGGCAACTGCTTCGCAATCTCCGAGTCTGCCTCGTCTGCCACGAGGAAAAGGTCTTTGGACTCTCTGTCGACGATGACTCCTCTGGGAAACAAATCTAGTTAACAATCGACTCTGTGGTCCATTGGAGGGCCAAAAGGTGGGACCCGCCAGAGAATCATAGCCTCACCCTTTTATGATCTGCTCGTTGCGCTCTTCTAAACCCTTTTCCACCTCAGAGACATCGACATTCTTCCTCCAGGCTTTCCTGCCCTTTCGTGACGGCTGTTTGTGTTGTTGGGGCGCAGAAGGCGACCCCGCCAGAGGTTGGAGGACAGGCATGTTAGTCTGACAGTGGTATGATATGCCGTCGTCGAATTTACCGGAAGATTGCTTAACAGACTTCTTCCAACGATGCCTCAACTTTTTTGTAAAGGTTGATCTTTCAGTGGGGCCTGCTGAAATTTTGCTGTTTATCAGTCTTTTTTTTCTGCCTCAATCCGATAAGGAACTTTAGCTCACATGTTTATCTCCACGTGATGCCTAGTGTGGCGTCGCCGAACCGGCCAGACCGGAAAATTGGCCCCAGGCCCAAAATGCGCCATGATGTCCTGTGTCCCATGCTCTCATAACTTCTGGTGGAGCAGCCCCCGTATACCATCTCGGCAGAGTAACGACACATTGGCTACTTCCCCCTCCGGTGCCGAATCGTTTACGCCTCCTGCTTTCTCAATATTGCAACCGACCAAATAAGCAGAGCCCACCCCCACACACAGCACTTCCCCCTTTTGAGTAAAGCATTTGCAGTTACCAGGTCGTATTTCTATCGGCCTCACCAATCGCTCACCTGCCACGTCTCTGTTTTTTTTTGGATTATTTTGCTGCGCCAAGGTTGAGCCTTCGTTCTGTTTCGGCTATCTGCACGATCTGTTTATATCTTGCTTCCAACATCCAACACCTGACACTCCTCTGCTGCAGCGATGGCGCAAACAGGAGCTGGCGGGTCCTATAACAACCCGTTGAAGAAATACAAGTAACTATCTGCTCCCGATTCCTCGACATCTCTGTTGGGCCAGGGGCCGAGCCTCATGTTCATAGTGATGGACTGGCTGAACTAACGCTGCATGTAACTCAGGTTGGTTTTTCTTGGCGAGCAGAGCGGTACGGACCTCCAAACCTCATTGATATAGTTCGACCAGAAGTCAGGGGTTGTTAACAATGTACTGACTATTCGGGCCTTGGCTTTGCAGTGGGCAAGACATCTTTGATCACCAGATTCATGTACGACTCATTCGACAACATGTACCAAGCGACTATTGGAATTGACTTTCTGTCAAAGGCAAGCAGTCTCGAGACAGGGGGAGGGGGGCGCTTTGCCGTCAGCGCTGTACCAGAGACGAGCTGTCAAGACTAATACCGCGCTTCCAGACGATGTACCTCGAAGACCGCACTGTTCGGTTACAATTATGGGATACGGCAGGCCAGGAGCGTTTCCGGAGCTTAATCCCATCCTACATCCGTGACTCCAGTGTGGCTGTGGTTGTTTACGATATCTCCAGTGAGAAGACTCCTCCGGGCTAAGCTGTGCTTCTCTCACCCTCACCTCCTGCTGACAGGTGTGACTTCTACTAGACGCGAAATCGTTTCAAAATACACGAAAATGGATCGACGACGTGCGCGCAGAGCGTGGAAACGATGTTATAATCGTTCTTGTGGGCAACAAGACAGACTTGAACGACAAGCGCGAAGTAACGACGCAGCAAGGAGAAGAGGAGGCCAAGCGGAACAACTTGATGTTCGTGGAAACCAGTGCCAAGGTGGGCCACAATGTGAAGCCGCTGTTCAAGAGGATAGCACAAGCTCTTCCGGGCATGGAAGGGACGGATGCAGCTGCACAAGCGTCAAGCCAGAGTCAGTCAACCTACTGGACTTCGTCCAGTCCCTCACTATTGCGGTCGTGCGAATACTGGCTAACGAAAGCAGTGATTGATGTCAAGACGACAAGCACCCCGGCAAGCCAAGAGGGATGTGCCTGTTAGAGCGCGAAGCTGGCCGTCTTATACAAACCCAATGCGGCCCAACTGGCCGCCCTAACTCATGCCATCATGCATCCGAAGAAAGGGCAATGTGCATGCATTACCTCAGATCCCCCCTCGGGTGTCGGCATACAGTTGTATAAGGCGGATCAGGCTATGGAGCATGGATGACGAGTGGCGTACCTTTCTTTTGTCTTCGTTAATGCATACTATAATAGCCTTTTTGTCTTCTCCTTATACTTTCTGTGCTATTACGAATCACTCTACCTGGACATTGGGATATCTGCGCCTATCCGTGACCTTGTAGTAAAGAAGTGCTCGGGACACCATAAAGTTTTGCTATAGGCACCATGTACATAGGGGTGGGTCTAGTAAGCGAGCATCCTTGTCTGCAGACTTTCTTAATGGTCATGTGACATTAACACGTGATCACAATGTGGCTAGCGTCCCTCTTAGCTACTCGTACTCGTACGAAAATTTGAGTATAAAGCCAAGCACCTGATTGTATCTTATGTCTACTTAAACAAAATACTAATTAACGCAGAATTTATCACCAGATTGAAACAACATTATTTATGATTATACGAAGCAGCGAGCCCTTTTGCCGTTTATTCAAATCTTGCCTTCCTAGGCATGTAAAAATTCTCCAGTTGCGACTTCATCACCACATAAGCTCACCCAAAATGGCCGACGCAGCCTTGCTGATCGAACAGTCTAAGAAGGCTGCGGCCTACCAAGCCGTCAAGGATCACCTGCAGCCTTCTTCGCGACATGTCGGCATTGGCTCCGGATCCACCGTTGTCTATGTAGTCGAAGCCATTGCCGCACAGGGAAAAGATGTCACAGCGCCAATGACATTCTACCCTACGGGAGACCAGTCCAGAGGCCTCATCGAGGACGCTGGATTACGGCTCGCCAGCATTGCTCAGCTGCCCCTAAATACGAGCCTTGACGTCTGCTTCGACGGCGCCGATGAGGTTGATGAGGAACTAAACCTGATCAAGGGCGGTGGCGCTTGTCTCTTCCAGGAGAAAATCGTCGCCACATCCGCCAAGAAGTTTATTTGCGTGGCCGGTACGTTTTTCAGCACGAGAACGTGCAAGCATACAGGGACACTCCCGAGTTGAGAGTGGCCGATGCAAAATAGCGCTTTGGCCTAACAGCATAGACTATCGGAAACTGTCCCCGCGTCTTGGTACGAACTGGAAACAGGGGATTCCAATTGAGGTTCTACCTCTGGCAGCTAAGCGCGTGCTGAACGAGCTCGTTCGGCTGGGTGCACAGAAGCCGCAGATCCGCCAAGGACTCCCTCGCAAAGCTGGTCCCGTAGTCACCGACAACAGCATGTGGCTGATAGACGCACCCTTTGCACCCCTGCAGCTGTCCAAGGATAGTTCGGAAGCGCACGCGGACGGCGAGAATGGCATCTGGACGGTGGACGGCCTGGCTGATCGTCTGATTAAGATTACCGGTATCGTTGAGACCGGCCTGTTCACAGGTTTGAACGGCTACCAAATCAAGACTGGCCATGACGGAGCGCAAAAGCCCGTTGCCGCGTACTTTGGCATGGCCGACGGAACCGTTCAAGTCCGCAAGGCCGATGCTTGAGTAGACAGGGACAGAAGCTGTGCAGAAGCTGAAATGACAAAGACAACAATGAACAGAAGTGGCCAAAGAAGCATTCACTCCCATGCAACCGAGGACCATGACACCCAAAGAAAAATGCTCGGGGTCCGTACAAGTCCTCGTACTCTTCAATTTTTGCTACACTCGTAGGCGCTGTAGGCCGCTCTGCTTTAAAACAGCCAATAAAACGGCAATGTTTCGATGTGGATTTCCTGAGAATCTAGGCCAATTGTTGCGTCTGATACAGGCCATGGACCCACACACCCTGCAGATATTACTGAGCCCTGATCTGCGCGCAAAGCAGACCAAAGACAGCGATTCTCAGCAAGACATACTATAGCAGATGCTGAAGATTAGCGACTTACACGGCGGCTTTGGCACAATTCAGTGCCTGCCCCCCCCTGACTATCCCTCCCCTGGTTATCTCCTCCTAATCTGCCCCCACA
>JRUC01000432.1:0-20622 GCA_000806385.1 Leptographium procerum
TGACGAAGCCAACCTCAACCAGCTTGTCCACATTGATATCCAGGTCAGCCAGCTTCGTACGCGAGTTCTCCCGGATCCACAGATACAGCTCGAGCAGCATATTGCGCATAAAGCGCCGCGGGCCACAGCGTCTGCTGCTGGCCACCGGCTTTTGGACACGCAACACCTCCTTGCCGAAAATGTATACAACCTGGGACAGAGCGGCTTCGTGCAGGATCGATAGCTCCTCCGCGATTGCATCGTCGGCTGTGGACGTGGCAGCCGCGCTGTGATCAGAGCCAGTGACCGGGGTGATGTCGACAGCTGCGAGCGAGCCCTTGACAGCGTTGTGGCGGATGATGCTGCGCGTCACGGCCTTTTCAATCTGCACAACCAAGTCGTGCGCCATGTCGGGATGCAGGACGTCGTCGGCGTAGCCGTGACGCAGAAGGACAGAGTAGCAGTTGGGCAGCACGGCGCGGCTCTGGGGGTTGGAGCCCGTGCGAGTCACAATATAGCGCTCCGACAGCGGGATGCTAGCAACCGGCAGCGGACGCATGTGGAAGAAAATGATCACGGCCGGGCGCGTGGCGAACTTGCGGATAAAGTGGGCAAAAGCCGGTGGCAGAACAGCGGTGCCGTCGCCGGTCTTATCGAAGAAGATGCCGAGACCCGGCACGGTGGACAGGGGGGTGTGTCCAAACTCGCTCGCCAGCCGCAGCGTCCCGTTGGGATTGCGGCTGTTGGGTGTGTTGGTCAGGAGTGCCGTGGGCGGCAGGCGGTCTGCAGCCTCGGCTGTCCACTGGGCCTCCTTGCCGAAGCGCCAGAGGATGAAGATGGAGCTCAGAATGGCAGCCAGCACAATGGTGAACCAGGCGCCCCGTGGCACCTTGGTCAGGACCGACGACATGTAGGCGCCGTCAAGAGCCACAAAGATAAGAAAGATGGGCACCACCACGAAGACGCGCAGGCGCCAGACAATGAGCGCCACAAGGGTGACCATGCAGGTGGTCAGGAATGTCACCGCAATGACACAGACGCCGTACGCATTGCCCAGAGATGTGGTCTACCAGGGTCAGCTGGCGTTCAAGGGAGTTGCAGGGATGACCGCTGTGGTGATGGAACGGAAGACTTACATTGTTGTACACGGCCGTGACGATCACGGTGCCAATCATCAGGAGCCAGTTGGCCATGGGTACGTATATCTGCTCATGAAACGTCTTGCTCGTATGCACCACCTTGATATGCGGGAAGTAGGACAGCCGCATGACCTGGGTCAGAAGCTGGAAGGTGCTAGTGATCATGGCCTGGGACGCCACGATAGCAGCTAGAATAGAGATGACCAGGCTGTTTCATTGTCAGAAGAGGATACGTGGCAGGTGGTTAAGAGAAAAAAAAACCGAAAAAAGAACAGAGGACATACGCAAAGTAGAACGAGCCAGGCGGCACAGTAAAGAAAAAGGGGTTCGTGTAGGCCGTCTGCTTCTCATCAGTAGAAATGTACGCGGCCTGGCCGATGTACGCGAGCAACAGGCACGGGTACACGAGGCCGAGCCACGAGATCTGGATGGCGCGCTTGCTGAAGGCGCCCAGATCGGCAAACAGGGCCTCGACGCCGGTGAAGGCCAGCAGGAGGCCGCCGAGGCTGCGCCAGCCATGCTCGCCGTTGCGGATCAGGTACTCAAAGGCATAGTACGGGTTGAAGGCCTTGAGCACGGTGTAGTCGTGCTTGGCCAGGTTGTAGATGCCAGTGACGCCGTTGAAGAGCAGCCAGACGGTAACGACGGGCGCAAACGTGGTGCCCAGCTTGGCCGTGCCAAACGGCTGGATGGCAAACAAAAGCACCAGGATGGCACACGTCACGCCGACGATCGTGGAGGTGCCCAGGTCCGGACGCACGACCAGGATGCCCTGGATGGCGCCCAGGACGGACTGCGCGGGCGTCAGGACGCCGTCGGCCATGACCATGGACACGCCGAGGACGCCGGCGACCTGGAGCGTCGTCTGGATGCCGCGCGACTTCTCGATCAGGCTGCGGACAGTGCGGCCGGCCGGGCGCAGCTCGTTGGTCAGGTACCGCTCCATCTTGACGCCGTCGCTGCTGTGGGGGCCATAGCTGGCGATGTGGGTGTAGCGGGCCAGCAGAGAGTACAGGGCAAAGGTGCCGCCCTGGCCGTCATCGTCGGCCGACAGCACGATGAAGGAGTACTTGACCGTGACGATCAGGGTCAGGGACCAGATGATGATCGAGAGAGCGCCGACGAGGTCGCGCCACGACGGATACTCGGTGAAAGTGGATGAGTAGACGTAGAGGGGAGACTGAGACCAAAGGAAAAGAGAAGAAAAAAGAGTGTACAGTTAGTGACATCGCAGAAATTCATGAAGGCATAAAGAAAAGGCAGCAATGCAGCAAAGCAGAAACTGAAATTGAAAGCAGCAAGTGGGAGATGGGAAATGGGAAATGCTAGCAAAGGGAAACTTACCGTGCCAATGTCGCCGTAGATGATGCCGGTCGACTGGAAGGCCAGCCAGGCCAGAGTCATGCCGCCGTAGGTCTGCCCATCACCGAATCAGCTGAATCCATGTTCTGCTCTGTGCCGCGGGCGATAGCCACCCGCGAGCACAGCCCCCGTTCATTCCCTTCTGGGCATTGCCGTGTAGGTTGCCCTCCTGGTTGTGGTTCAAGCCTCGATCCATACTTGCTTGCGTTTGCTGCTCTTGTCCTGGCTGTTCATCGTCGCAGCCCATTCTTCATCGTTGATGTCGTGGCTGCTGGGCGCAATACTGGGCGCCTTCTCAGAGTTAAAGATGCCGCCAGCATCAATTTTCTTTTGGTCAGGATCCTCCTGGCGAGCAGGGTGGATGGCATCGTCAAAGGCGATCTGCCTCGACGCGGTGGATTCTTCCATTTGTGCGTTAAGATAGCAGGACAGAGAAGCAGACAGATGCAGCAGGAAGAGATGGTTGGAAGATGGACGTAGAAAGGGAGCAACGGAAAGAGGGAGAAGGTGAAGGTGGAAGGAGCAGATGAGAGGTACGAGAAAAAAGGCAGGTACGATGGCACATTTTATACGATCAGTCAATTACGTGCTGCTTGTACAATCAATCAATAAAGAAAAATGCTACGCGGGATATCCGTCGGCGGTATCTGCGAGAGCCAGTCGGCACGTTGCAAAGAAAAAAAAAACACACGATAGGTGTGCGAGTCCGAAAAGGGGGGGCTACACGTTGGCAGGATACATGGCAGCACTGCCTCGTTCTTCACAAAAGGCAAGTCTTCAAAGAAAGGGTAAGGGAGGAAAAGAAACGAAAAAAGAAACGTGCTAGCTGTGCCGTGTTGGATTTGGTGATAGGGTGGAGGGGGCTGTTAGGACTGATTTGGTGCGATCAGCCGTTGACACGATATGATTTCGTCACAGATTGGCAGATAAAGCAGGTTCAAAGCGTCCTGCATGCAATGTCTCTTTTGTGACGGCGAGCAGGCGGAGAGGGCAGTGTAAAATCTGACATGTGTACATCATTGGCCAACTGGGTCTAGACCTTCTGGCACGCCATGTGTAATTATGTGTTGCTGTGAGGGTAGACCAGAAGAAGTAAGGCCCTGAAAGATTTGGTGATGTACAGGATTGGATGGATTCAGTGAAAGAAACGATATCTTACACATGTGAAAGACGATGGAGGTTGGATCCAGCATATAATAGAGGGTACCCACATATTTTTATTACAGGCCAATCAGGACGGTTTCGTGTCAGCGCACCAACGGCACTTGTATGCGTCATTTTCGTCCTCAAACAATAACAAGCTTTCTGGAAACTGGGGCTGTGCTGCTGCTAGTTGCTCTGATATCGCCTGGTAGAAGCGAGGCCTACGTCGCATTAAATTTCGGCCAATGCTTGATTTTAGCTGGGGCTCGTTGGAAATTGTTTCGTTGCAAACTCGCACTGCAGATTTTCACTCCTAGCACTAGGGTTAACGGGAGAATACACCGTAGTCCGTAGTAAATGGCATGCCAAGTAGCTAGCCCTCCGTGACATGTTGTGACGCGTTGCTCTAAACCGGCGGTAAATTCCGTAGCTCGTCCCGGAGATATGTGACTGCCATGCCGGAGGAGGATATGCAGATATCCCTCAACTTTTCTTGGCTCCTTCTCAGTTTGAGAGGACAAAATCAAACTGGCGATTTTCTTCTCATTTCGGTTAACAAAAAAAAAAAGGTAAGTGGGCGTTTTCTTAATCTGAGGCCTCCAAAGCGTGAAACAAGACCATTCGACAAAAGACTTGCATAGACTTTTTGGGGTTCTGCACTAGGGGAAGAATGGACAACGGCTCCCGAGCAAGCATAGCAAATTGAAACTCGCTCCCTTTTTATTATTATTATCTTTTTATTTTATTCTTTATTCTTTTTTTACTGGCAACCGGTGTCTATTTTACCTTTTTAAAGCTATGCTTGACTCTTTTGGTAAACTAAACGAATTTCCTCTCCGACTTTCTCCCCCCTCCCCCTTCAGGACGCCTTCCAGACGAGCTCGACGAGGTCGACAATGCCATGAGCAGTCTCGGGCCCGCCGGGCAGGACGCTGATCACTTCGACGGGCTGTTCGAGTGTCAGCCGAACGCGGGTTTCAGCGGCGGTGCCCTCCGTGCGGTCGGTGGTCCAGGCGACCGTGGCGAGGTTGTGCTGGCCGAGGCAAACGCGGGTGCGCAGGGCGTCGGTCAGGCGCAGGCGCGGCTTGAACAGCAGGCGGCGGGCGCCGGGGGCGGCAATGTGGATGCCGGCGACCTCGGTGCAGTACTCGTAGACGGGGACGCTGCCCCAGGCGTGGCAGTCGGAGCGCTGGCGCACGTCGTCCTCCTCCCAGGTTGACAGGTTACTGGCCAGCATGGCGCGCCACGGCCGCCAGATGGTGGGCCAGCAGAGGCGCTCGTAGGCGTCGTCGCCGGCGAGGGCAAAGGCGCGCAGGGCATAAAACTTCATGACGTAGCTGCAGGTCGAGAGGCGGTTGTCGGCAAAGGCGTCTGCCAGAAGGCAGGCGGAGTCGACGAGGTCGGCGAGGTCATCCCCGGTGTCTTTTCCGGTGGTGGTCGCAGCAGCCCCGCAGAGCACGGCAAAGACCTGGCAGTGCTGGGAGTAAGGGCTGGGGACGGCGTCGAGGTCGAGGCCCTGAGCGGCGAGGGCGTCGAGGGGGGCGTCGGCGAAGAAGCGGCCGTCGAAGCAGTGCTTGCGGATGGCGCGGACGAGGGCCTCGGCACGGGCCTCGTACTCGGCGGCGTGGCCGGGGCGGCAGACGTCGCGAGCGAGGCGGGCGGCATGGTGGAGGACGTATGCGTACAGCATGCTGAAGAAGGTGTGGCAGTTGGCGGCGCGGCCGGCGGTGGGCACGCCCTTGTCGGGGTGGTCGGCCGTGGCGCCCCAGCTGGTGACCCAGTCAACGTACTGCCAGGCGTCGGACGGGAGGCCGGCGACGAGGCCACGGTCGGCGTCGACGTGGCGGTCGAAAAAGTCGAGCACGCCGTCGATGCGCGGCAGAAAGGCGCGGGCAAAGGCGCGGTCGCCGAAAAAGAGGTGGTGGTCGCACACCTGCAGCACCCAATACAGGCCGAAGCCGGCGATCAGCTGCGGCACGTGGGACGGGAAGCGGGACTGCGTCAGGCCCTCGACGTGCACGGAGGCGGCAAAGTTGGTCACGGCCTGCCGCATCAGCCGGTCGTCGCCGGCCAGCAGGTAGTGGAAGAGGCCGACGGAGCGCGAGTCGCCCGAGTACTGCAGCTGCTCGTAGAACGGGCAGTCCACGTACGCGTCAAACATGCAGTTGCGCAGCGTCCGCACCGACACCTCCCACATGGCCGCGCTGTCGGCGTCGCCCGCAAACTCGTCCCAGCTCGACCGCACGCCCAGCGGGTAGTTGGTCTGCACGGCCCCAAAAGACTGCAGCGTAACCGCGCCACTCTCATCGGCCACGCGCACCTCCAGCCTCATCACGCGGAATGTGCGGAACCAGAACGGCTCGTAGGTCGTCGTCGTCGTCGTTGAGGACGGCACTTCTAGCGTGACTTCGTCGTACGGCCCGATGAGGTGGCCGTGCTCGGCGTCCAGCCGGTCGCCTTTGGACCGGAAGAAGGGGTAGTCGCGCGGCTCGTGCTCATAGCCCTCCGAGTACGTCACCTTGAGCGTGATGCGTGAGCCGGTCGTCTCCGCCGCCCTAAACGACCATCGCAGGAAGGCGGTCGAGTGCACTGCCGCCTGCACCTCAATCGTGTGCGAGGAGCCGCCAGCAAGTGTCAGCGGTGCCTGTCCGCCGAGGTAAGCCGCCCACTGGTCCGCGGTCGCCGTACTATCACACTTGCGCACCACATCCACCGCTACCGGCGTCTCCTCTGGCATGGGGAAGCCCCGCGGTCGCAACCGCCAGGGTGGCAGCTCGCCGTTGGTCGTCTTGAGTCCGTAGGCCACCGGCCGGACGGCGGCTGATGCTGATGCTGATGCTGATGCTGATGCTGATGCTGATGCTGCTTTGGGTGAGATGCGCTCGTTGATCTGGGAACGTGTCAGGAGTTTGTCAGACCGATTTGACACTTAACAAACTCACGTGCAGAAACACATCATCTGGTAGCCCCATCGGGAACTCGGTGCTATCATCCACCTCCGCCAGCCAGCCGTCGCCGGCCGAGCTCACGTCCACCGCTGATTCTGCCGTCGCCGTCGCCGTCGCCCCGGTCTCGATGCTTCCCACCACCGTCAAGCCTGGCATGGCCGTGCGAGCAAACGCCATGGCACCACGCCCGGCCGCAAAATAGCGCACCACCACAAACTCCAGCTCGTTGTCGCCGGCACGCAGGAACGGTGCCACGTCGACGGTGTCATAGTACCAGAGCCACGGGCTGCCCCTGGCTGGGCCCACCGCCACGCGCACGCCGTTGATCAGCAGCTTATACCGCGTGTCTGCCGAGAAGTGCAGCAGCGCCCGCTCCGGCACTACTTCCACGTGCACCTGTCGTCTGAACCGCACAATGCGGCCTGCCGTGTTGGCTGGCGACGAGTCGACCCAGCCAGGCGGCCAGACCCAGTTGCTCAGTAGGGCATCGATCGTCTGTAGAAAAACACATGATTGGCGGAAATATTCAACCCCGGAGAAAGGGGACAGGGTACAGGAGGGAGGCGGGCGAGGCAGAGGCAGAGGCAGAGGAAGAGGAAAACAAAAGTGGAGAGGCCAAACAGTCAACATACCTCTTGGTCTGTAGCTGAAGCCATGGCGGCGAAATTCCGTTCATTTCCTTTGCAGTCGCCTCCTGCCAAAAATGAAAAGAGGCGGCCCCTGTTAAATGACGGCCGGTCGTGCTTTCTCTGTGGAATCTCCCTGTGGGATAATTCTTCCCGTGGCCCCCCAGCCTTTCCATATCGGGCCATCTACTACCGAACGTGCTTGCCGACAAAGGCATTGCTCCAACTTAGCTTCCCAACTTTCTAACAGCCGAGAGCAACGTGCCATGTTCGGCTGATCGGTGCTGTCCGCCTGGCTGTTGGCAGTTTAGGGAACCGTCGAGGCAAGAAGAGACTATCAATATTTCACATATCAACACGATGTACTTCTTCTCTTCTCTTTCCCTGCTACATGTCCTGCAAAATCTGGCTGGCTCATAGACTACTAGTTGACCACTAATCGACCACCATGCATACAAGGATGCTTCGCCGCTCGGCCTGACAAGATACATATACATACGAGTATGTTTGTACCGGGCCACGCGACTGTAAGATAAGATCCTATGCAGCAGAGCTGCCTGAACAGCCAGCCTACTCTGCAACTTGTTCCCGCATCACCCACGTGCCTCTCTATACTCCGTCCCTCAATTCCCGGTACTATACCGGGAATAAGTATAGCGTTTTAGTGATAGCTTCTCTCGCCCATTGTTTGTACTCGTACTCCGTACTGCAGAATTGGCTGATCTTTGCCGTTAGATCGAGTGCGGAATGAATTGGCCAATAGCTGTTGACCTGGCCACCCGCCATTCTGTTAGTGCGGGGCCCCCTAATATTGTAGCGCACGCAATAATTCTCCGTCAATGGGGATGCTGCAAACAAGAGGCCCGTGACCAGAGCCCAGAAGGCTTGCCCCGGCCTGGTCAAGCTTCTGCCATGAGCACTGGCACCGATCGTAAGATGCTTGTGGTTGCCCTCAAAAGTGCGGCCTCCATTTCTCCGGCCGCCGAAGAACACAGCAAGCCTGACCACAAACCGTTCTACTGCTGCATCTAATCACATCGGCCATCTGCACTGAACTGCACTGAGCCGGTCCACCCATCGCGCCTCAATACCCCGTACACGCTAGCCCACCACCGACTCTGCTCCCCGCTTCCTCCCCACAATTGACGCGCAAGTCCCAAAGACCTGGGGGAATATGGAGCCCCAGTTTGGGGATGCTCGTGTGGGCTCTGGCCGTCACGAGTCTTTCTCCACAGCCCGGCGGCCAAATCCGGCATTCACTGTATCGAGAGGGATGCAACCAGTAGAGCGGTACCCATGCGAATGCATAGTACCTTGCAACTCAGTATGTAGTTAGGATTATTGGGTGCAAACCCTTCCCCCGGAGCTCTACACCCGGCCCCCAACACGGGAAGGTTATTCGGCACGCTTTTTCGGACACTGACCACTGGCAGACAACTGACGGAACAAGCAAACTGGTGCTACGCCTGCCAAGACATAGTTCCAGAGTAGTTTAGCCCCCCTCCATCCTCCTCAGAAAAAAGCTGTCCCATATTGCTCTACCCTATAGCCGAGCCGAGAGTCCATATAAACTGTCGATCCCATCCCAGCCTCCTGATCCGAAACAAACTCTGGCCCAGCAGCACCTTGACTTCACCCCTTGCACGAGAACCATCGAGAAGAGAGTCACTACAGCCATGGACACGGCCAAGACAAACACCGAGACGGTCGAGAACCGCGACGAGGACATGGAGCTGAGAGACCGGAAGCTACAGACCGGATCGGACCAGAAAATGGCCAGCGGCACCGGCATGCTGATGCGCACACAGGCCGATGACCTGAGCATCTGGCAGAGTGTGCTCCTCTTCAAGCGTCTAGGCTGCATTGCCATGATGGCCGCATTCTGTGCCTCTCTAGACGGGTACCGTACGTGAGATAGACCTGCAAAAAAAAGAAAAAGAAAAGCTCGTTCATTTGAGGACCCATACTGATCCTTTTTTGTTTTCATTTTTCAGAGGTCAACCTCAATGCCGGCGTCGTCTCGAACAAGGGCTTCATCCGCCAGATGGCCAAAGCCGGCACAACCATCATCGACGGAAAATACGTCTCGGCCTGGGGCGGCATCCAGTCAGCCGGCCAGACCATTGGACAGATTGTATGCAGCGCGATGACCCTTCTTGCTAACAAGGTTGTGCAATTTGCTAACAAAGCTTGTTTCTCTATAGCTGCTCCAATTCGTGACCGAGAAATACGGGCGCAAGCCTGCACTCTTGACCATCTGGGTCATCCTCACAGGGGTAAGATCTTCTATACATACATACATACATACATACATGCATGAAACACCTGCCGACTATACATCTGCTGCGGACGCGGGCAAAAACACACTGACACCTCTCAGAGCGTCTTTACCGAAACCTTTGCGTCTCGCTGGGACCACTGGCTCGTGGCCAAGCTGTTCTCTGGCCTGGGCGTCGGTATGCTGCAGTCCACAATGCCGCTCTACCTGTCTGAGCTCACCCCGACGAACCTGCGCGGTTTCTACATCAACGCATACTCCTTGTAGGTGGTTCCCTCTCCTTATCGCTTAAATTTTTCCCACCGTATATGGCTGCCGCTGCCGCTGACACTATCTCTGCTCGTAGCTGGTTTGTCATTGGCCAACTGTTTGCGTCAGTAGCCCTGAACAGGCTCAACGCTACAGATCCTTACGACTTCAAGACGCCCATCTACACTCAGGTGAGATCAGAGACGAGAGGAGAGGGCGCCACGCGGTGATAGTGTGTACTGACGTTCTCTGCAGTGGGCCATGATTGGCTTGATCATCATCATCATCGCTTTCCTCCCCGAGTCGCCATGGTGGCTTGTCAGCAAGGGCAAGATCGAAAAGGCGGCCAAGACGCTGAGATTCTGCAACGGCGACGTGCCAGGCTACAACGTCGACGAGCAGCTGGTGTGTTTCTCATTCCCAGCCCCATTCCAATTTCCCGTTATCCTTTCCAGCATGTGGTTCCGCTCTAACCTCTGCGCCTCAGGAGGTGATGAGCGCCACCGTTGCCAGCGAGCGACAGGCGGCTGAGGCGAACAAGGAGCTAGGCGAGTGGGCAGTGTTCCAAGGCCGCAACCTGATCCGCTTCATCATCGCCGGCTGGCCCAAGGTCACGCAGCAGTTTGTGGGCCTGAGCGTCTTCAACACCTACTCGACCTATTTTTGTGAGTTTGAAAAAGACATGCCTGCACTGGCCAAAGCATACTTCACAGTTGCTGACGCTTTCTACTCCGCTCTTCCGCAGTCCAATACGCCGGTTTCTCCAACCCCTTCATGGTGACGGTCATCCTGGCCTGTGTCCAGCTGCTGTCCATGATCGTCACGTCCCTGACCACAGATCACTTCGGCCGTCGTCCCCTGACCGTGTATCCCTACTTTATGACTGTGCTGTCGGTCTTGGCCCTGGGCATCGTCGGCTGCTTCGACTACACCAGCAAGGCGCTCAGCTCACTCCTGGTATGCATTTGTTCATACCTAGAAATCCCCCCTGCGCCCCTGTGTCCCCTTCTACCATGCGATGCATGACTTACCTTTGCCCCTCTCTTTCTAGATTTTCTTCGCATGCCTGGCGACCTTCTCTACTACCGGCGCGTCGGCTATCGGCTATGCCTACGCTGCCGAAATCCCACAGCAGCGGCTGCGTGCGCGGACGGCTGCCTGGTCACTCGCATGCTCTAACATGGTGGCCACCATGTTTAGCTTCTGCACACCGCTGATGATCCACGGCTCCGCCAACTGGGGCGTCAAGACAGGCTTCTTGTGCGTAACCTGAGTCCGGATCATGTTTGCTTTGATCTGCACCTTTCCTCGTTTTTGGATTCCCTTTTGCTAACATATCGCTATTAGCTTTGCAGCATCTGGCTTCCTGGCCTCTTTGGTTGCCTGGTTTATCCTACCTGAAGTATCGCAGCGCACACCGGCTGAGATCGATGAGCTGTATGTCTCCCTTCCAGCTATCCGTTTTGTTTGCTTTCGTATCTGATTGTATGCTGACTCATCTTCTAATCGCAGGTTTGAGAAGAAGGTTCCTCTTCGCAAGTTCGATACGTACGTCACTGAAGTACAAATGCATGCCAATGAGGTGCATGAGAAGCGTGAGGCTGTGGCCTAGACGTGTGTGCGTGTGTGTGTGTGTGATGTGCGTCTAGTGTGTACTCTGATTAGTAGCTACCAATAAAAACAGCGCCGAGGACGCGTTGTTATTTGAATGGGCTGTAATGTCGACTTGGGGCCAAAGCTGGTGTGATCGCCCAAAAGTGGTTGACAGCCCCCTAATGCTGACCAATCAACCCAATGCGGCAGGCGGGAACCGGTGCCGACGCCGGCTCGGTCGCAGCTTCCTCCCGATGCCAGGAACAGGAACAGGATGGCCTGTGGCTTGCCGTGGCTGGCCGGTCTCGCCCAGATTGGGCGGCGGGCTGGCGTCTTAGCCCCACCGGCTGACGTGATGGGGCCGCCGCTACTGATTAGCAATGCCACAACTCTCTTTTGGACTCGCTAGCCTCGAGCTATCTTTCGAGGTATATCCCTCCCCATATTCGTTGCTGTCACCATTCTGCTCTATTGCCTCGTACATATGGCCTCCACAAACGATATCCCCGCCTCTGCCTCGCTCAACGTTCGTATATATCTCAGAAACAGGCTCGGTAGCAGCAGAAACCAGGACGCCGCCGCTGCCATGGGCGCTTTCGTCGTTGCGCCAAACAAGGGCCTCAGTGGCCACTTGCTCCTGATCACAGCCCCCTGGGCGCCTTCGCAGGCGTGGCTCGATGGCGTGCACGCCCGCCATCCCGGTCTGCGCGTAATCTTCCGCCAGCTGGCCTTTGGACAGACGCTCGAGCGGCAGTCACTGGAAGATGAGGACTGGGCAGCTGTGACGGTTCTGCTGACCAGCGGGATCGGGCTGCCGCTTCCGGAGCTGGTGCCGAAGCTGCAGTATGTGCAGCTGATCAGCGCAGGCGCCAACATGGTTGTCAAGCAGCCGTTATTTGCCGACACCGACATTGTGTTTGCCACAGCTAACGGCGTGCATGGGTAAGCACCAAGAGGCGAGGGGCGAGGGTCCAGGGGGCAAGAATGAGTAACAGGAAACGAGAAGTCATGGGAGGTCTATCTGTTTCAACTCTGCTCTGCTCGTGCTGACTGTACCCAGGCCCCAGATCTCAGAGTGGATTATTGCCACGTATCTGGCCTTGACTCATGAGAGTATGTGCTATCCCAGCCCTGCTGAGTTTGCGTGTCGGTGGCACTAACTGCCTGATAACGCGCAGTCCCTGCGTATCTAGATCTTCAGCGCGCTGGTAAGTGGCAGCGCAAACCAGGCGACATCGAAGACTCGGTCGGTCTGCGGATGTACGTGCCCTGTCTCCTATTGTCTCAGTCATCTAGCTGTCTTCTTTTCCTTCTGTTTGCTTCCTCCCCCATCCCTCTCCCCGCTATCTCTCTCGTCACTCCCAACCTGACATCGCCTCTCAGCGGCATTCTTGGATACGGCAGCATTGGCCGGCAGACGGCCCGCGTGGCCAAGGCTCTCGCCTTTGATGTCCATGCATTCACGCTACACCCGCGTCCTACGCCTGAGTCGCGCCGTGATAACGGCTATGCGCCCCCGGGCACTGGCGACCCAGAGGGCATATTTCCTTCCCGCTGGTTCTCGGGCGCGTCTCGCCACGACTTGCACAACTTCCTGAGCTCCGGGCTGGATCTGTTGGTGGTGGCCACGCCGCTAACCGACGACACGACACACCTGCTGGGCTCCGAGGAGCTGCAGCTGCTGGGCCGCCATCGTGCCGACGGCTCGTGGCGCCCCGGCTTCCTCAGCAATATCGCGCGGGGGCCTATTGTCGACACGGACGCGCTCATCGCCGCTCTCGACAAGGGCGTGCTACGCGGTGCCGCCATCGACGTCACCGATCCCGAGCCGCTGCCCGAGGGCCACCCGCTGTGGAAGGCCAAGAACCTCATACTCACGCCTCACGTCAGCGGCCAGTCCACCAGGTATATGGAACGCGTGCTAGACATCTTGTCCGATAACCTAGATCGGCTCAGCGAGGACCGGCCGCTGGCCAACAGCGTCAATCGCAGGGAAGGCTACTGAGAGGGCTTGCTTCGTGTGGGCCCAAGGAGCTAGGTGTGAGGATTCGTGGTAAAGCGGAAGGCGTATTGTGTCTGCAACTAGGTAGAATGCGCACAGAAAATAGCAACAGATATGAGCGCCCTCTATTTTGTGTTCCTTTCCTGTCTCCTGACAGCCTCGGGGCGCATCAGTGTATCTTCTTGAAATAAGTCGTAGGCTGGCTGAAGATCTCGTATTTCGAGTTGGGTCAGCAGGAGGCTAGGAGACTTTGGCAGCAGAAAAATCAAAGATGTTGGCACCGTGATGACGTAAGGGCGGCTTGGTGCGATACCAAAGGGACAGTCGGGTAGGCACGATGATATGGAGGTTGGAAACAGACAGAAGCAGGTGCGATCGGTAACTGTTGCAGACTTTAGGAAGAAATTGAACTAGTATAGAGCAAACGGAAGGATGCACCTGTTCCTTCCAGGAGGCCTCTCGAACCTAAACATGGCTTGTGCGTGCGAGTTGGCCAGTCAGTTATTGACCAGCACTGCTCAGTATTCCAGAAAGCTTGAACTCGAGTCGGAAATTCAACAGCGGCTGCAGAGCAGAGACTATCGCACCAGAGACGCAAGAGGCGCCCATGACAGCTGGCAGGCTAGACGAAAACAGCCACAGGTTTCGCTTATTTTCATCTGCTTATGCAGATGGTGTCTTATTTCATCCTCTATAGCATGCTTTCAACCCGACCACATGTTCTCCCCGGTTTCTGCCGTTGACAATGATAGCATCTCGCAGAATTGCCCGTTTTAGCGTCGCCATTGCGTCGTCTGTTGTCCGGTGTGTCGGTTATTCGTCTCAATGAGAGAGTGACTACATATGTCTGTACCACTGTCAATATGGCCAGTATCTAGGCCATGGTCTTATGTATGCTGCCAGCCGGACTCTAGAGACGCTGAGGCTAACGGACCGAAAAGAAAAAGAAAAGAAGAAAAAAAAAAGGGGGGGGGGGGTCGTAAATAAACCCACAAGATAACCGACGGGCTGCGACAGCTTTGATGGAGAAGGAACAAGCTCCGCTAAAGGTGCCAATTACTGACAACTACGTCGAGGTCCACCGGCTCGTCTGTCGGTCACATACCGACAGACTGGTTGCAAAAAAGCAGCAGGCGGATACAGGACTAGAGATGGGGCGGCGTAGAAGGTTGCTTATCTGCCCAGTCTGCTTGCACGGTAGTGTCCGATTCCTTCCGAACAACACGCCAGAAGTTTGTTATGGCTCCAGAGAACTTTTGTTATGGCTCCAGAGAACTAAAGCAGACGAGTTCTTGGCTGCTCGACCTTCGTTTCAAATGTTTTCCTTTCCACGCTGGCTATTTAAGTTTCTGGGCTTAATGAGACGGACGGCCTCTTTTGTCGGAATACCAGGCCTACATACCCACACTCTCCGTAGCTTTGAGTACAGGAAAGTCTGGTCTCCGGCATGGCCGCTAACAGAGAATAACAGTCCACCGCTTCTTTTCGATCGCCATAGCTGGATCTCGACCACGTTCCAGTAGCTAAAGCCGGTTACACGGCTATGCAGCATCTTCGGCAGTATTCAACAATCAAGTCTGGGAGTTACAGCCTGAGAGTTACTACTTATTCGAGCGAGACTGCAGTATGTTGTTTAGCTTTCTGCTTCCTGTCCTGACGGACCCGCAAGTGGAGAGAAAGAGAGACAACTAACAAAGACTGTAGCATCTTACGTACGATCGCCACATTTCTTCTTTTGCTCCCTCTCTTTCTTTACATTCTTTCATTCATTTCATTTCATTTCTGCTTAGGCTATCGTATGACAGTTTCCTGCTACCAAAGGCTTCAAAAATCTCCCTACGTCGTAGATGGTGACGATGCACAGCCATCTAACCGCTCGAATGCCTCTACGAGTACACTTACGAGTAGCCCAAGGCTCACACTGTGTCCGTTTAGGGCTCCGTTACAAAACTAGTCGAAAACACGGCGAGCGTGGACTAGCTCCGTTTATGGAATAGCGCTTCCGTCCCCCAGTTGTTGGAGAGCCCTTACTTTAAGTTTCGCAAAGGATATCTCTCCACAGCACGCAACACATCTGGCAGTGTGCTCCCCGTTACGGCCTCCGTATCAGTTCCACAGAAAGGCCAGTAGTTCATGGCACAGTGCCAATGCCAGTCTCAGCCGCTCGTCGCGCTCTATCGGAGCCATTTTTGTCCGCTGAGCCCCCATTGCGGCCCAGTTACATGTAGCTCTTCGGAAGCCGTCCCTATCCCCTTGTTATTTCTGGCCGTCTTCGCTGGCCGCCCTGGCCTTGCGTGAATTTTACACCTTTTTTTTCATTCTTTCCTTCCCTCCTCAGCCCTAACTTCTTTCCTGCCTACTTGCATCTTTCTACCTGCTGCGAGGCCTTTAGTCCCTGACCTGTTTGTACAAATATAGTCGAGTGAAAATCGGCTCTTTGTGTTCGCGATTCACGATGCAGCCTTGCACGACCCAACAACGACGTGCTCTCGTCTCGGCTCCTCCCACTGCATCACCTTCCTTCCAATTTACTGTGTATATGAGCTCTTGCGTCTCGCCTATCAGCAGTCCCTGCGGCTGGCCTCACAATACGTAACACCGATACCAGCATAACAGTGCACAGCCTCCCTGCGAATCCAGACTCCTCTTACCGAGGGCTTGGGAGCTTCGGTCCGGTAAACAGCTCTACGGAACCAAAAATCTGTCCAGCAAGTCGCCTGGTACCTGCGAGTAACGCTTGTTCTTAGAGTCAGACAAAGACTCTGAAAGAGAAACGGTTGTGACACTTTTCTCGCAGATAAGGGATTTTTTTTTTGGCAGATACTTTATTTTCCAGACTTTATTGGCCTGCGAGAGTGTTCTATGTAATAGCCGTTAACGCTTTACAGGGCTGAAGCGGCCACCGACGTTCAGGACAATCACGCCAAGGCTTATCGTTGCATCTATCAAACCAAGTTTTTCGACAGCTTTCAAACTTTCGATGTGCGTCGCTCGGCCCCGGTCCAACATTCCTGTGCAGAGACCCCAAATCACCTTCTCGAAATTTCCGGCCTAGTTATCTGGTCCGGACTCTCCCTTCCCCTAGGCAACGTGGAAATATGTTGATATCACGGTACAGGCGCCCGCCCACATGCCAGAGACTTGAAGAGACCCGCCAACGCCTTCCCGTACCGTCACCTCGAAAGAGGGAAGAAAAAGAAACGTGGGAAGGGAAACGAAAAAAGAAAAGAGCAACGAGTCGCAAGAGCTGTTGCTCGCGTCCATAGCAACCGCTGATTTCGTAGTCATACGCACACTAATAGCGAAGAGAGGACTGGAAGGAACGCAGAAAATTGGCATGTTGACCGGGTGCTCGCAGGTCTCGTCTCTCCCGTGTCTTTGGGAAGCATCTTGTCATGTTCTGATCAGCACGCACGCTCAAGTCTCTTTCTCGGGCGCCAGGGTTGGGTTATCCTCAGCAAGCCGAGCCAGCCATGCGGTCCCTCCCGTTGCGCAGCACAAAAACACCCGGCCTACTTCCAGAACAAGCATTTCCACGAGTGAAGACGTTTCCCGTCCAGGGCTTCATACGTTCCGTGCCCGGTCTGCGCGGCCCTACGCCCTGCCTCATGCCCATGTTCCTAATACACAATGTGTAGCCTACGTATAATGCGGGTGGATTCCCCGTCCTCGTATCACGACGTCAATGTTCAGCCTGTGTCGTTTCATTTCCTGACATAGATGCTACTATGTACAAAGCATGATAGGTGGGACATTTGCGTGCTGGCTCCCCGGTACGAAGGTCCTTTTCCGCCTTCTTCCGCGTGGAGAGTGGAGCCCCAAAAGTGCCAAGCCACGCGCAGAATGCTTCTAGTTTCAGTGATGTCAGTCCCATGTTTTGGCCACTCGCGAGATAACGTGCGTCGCCCTTTCCGCTGAGAAACGAGCTGGGTCGAAGAGGCGATGCCTTCCACGGCTGCTAATCGAAACTGACTGGTCGTCCATAGAAATTGACTAGGACTAGCTTTTTTGATGGAGGGCAGAATTTGACAGACATTCGAATGAAGGCTTCGGGCTGCCAGTAGCAGTCCGGGCACTGCACCTTCTCCCCTCTCACCCCGTTTATGCCGTGTGTATGTCTCACCTCAATCTCGTTTTCGTTGATTTTTGTGGTTGCTTTACGTACCGTGTACTTTAATTTCCTGCACTGTAATCTATTGATAAGAGAAAACCCACAACAGGCATGCAGGAGGAACTCGAGTTATTGGTCAGAAATACGCACTAGTATATAGGAGGGCAGCCCCTTCAATGTACTCGTACAATACTTTCTTATCGCACAGCCTACGGTGCAAATCTGACGTTTATACGGTACGAATAAGAGCTCTTTCTCATTTTCTCAGAGGATCACACGACTCCTTCTTAAAAGCAGCATGGGACAATTCTGCAGAGTTCTGGCAGTCTAGCAGTCAATGACGACAACTCCGGCAACAAAGCTCTCAGCTTGTGCTTGTCTCAGCGATACTAATGGCACGTGCAGACGGACAGGCTGCACAGACGGTGTCACTCCCGTGCTGCAGCTCTGTACAGCTCTGTGCAGCCCCGAGACGCATTTGCCTAGTCGCACAGAGAACAACGGAGGAACAGGTCCCCTGGTCTCCTGGGTAAGCGCCGTTGCGCAGGCGAACAACTCCAGGGGCGCAGCCCGATTCGACGGCGCCTTTACTGCGATAACGAGGACCAGCTTGCTTGTACAAGAAGAAAGCATTACCTTTAATAACAGGTCTCATTTTGTTTCCCGGTATTTTCTTTTTGTCCAAGATTCTCCACCTCTCAAACAGCCTGTGCTTCAGATTGTCTCATGTGTCGCTCGTTGGAGGAAGAGTTGTCTGCCTAGAACGATAGATGCATTGTCCCAACAGTCAACTTTGCGCGGATCACAGCCTTTTGGGAAATGAGACAAGCCACAATACGTGGCTTTGTGCCCGGCCGCTGACCCACCTACATGCCATCCAGGGGTGTGTGATGGTGCTCCCCATTTTCTCTCATCGGTACAGAATCCAGCAGGAGGCTTGGCTGCTGTTTGTTTTTTGTTTTTTTTTCTTGCCGGGAAGCCATTTCTCACTCCGCCGGATGACTGAAGAACCCCCAAAGGGGATATGAGTCCAAGACATCGAAGATGGCTCCTCGTTTTACGACATGCATCTCCCTTGTCAAACGACGTGAGCCTGCTGGCCCAGCCTTTGGGGGCTGGAAAGCTAAACAAAAGCAGCTAGGCGGCGACGGTGTCTGCTCGGTCTGTCCAATTGGCGTTTCTGCTGCAGAGGTGCGATGTAGCCGGTCCGTCTTGAGGAAAGCGCCCCCTTCCTTTTTCTCTCTCTCACACATTCGCTAAGCAATGTGCCGCCGGGTACTTGCCGCACTGGCGAAGAAAAATTTCGCAAGAGCAGTCAGGGGGTGATCACGGCTTTGAGGCCACCTCCCCTTATGACATCTTTCAGGCACACTTTAGCATGTCTCAGCCCTGTGCTGCCATTGTCTCGGAGAAAGAGGCTAGGGAATGCGCTCGTGGCCGTACCCGGAATATACAGCATGGAAATGACAGAGCAGGAGGACAACTGACTGGCAAAGGAAGTGATCTGCCATAGGATCATAGGATCCGCAATTTCTTGCACTGACTACACTTTTTCAGGTGTGAGCGTGAGCTCACAATCGGTGGCCTGCCGTGATGCGTTCAGAGAAGCAGAATATAAAGTTGAGCAGTAGGGCGGCAGTAGCTTGGATGACGCCATGCATGGGTTAGTTGGGATGATTGCCACGTGCTTCGCCTATGCGTTTGTCTTGTTTCTTGCCCTGATCAAATGTGGCTGCCTGTGGGGAAATTTTCCCAGCTTCTGGAACTGTTCCATTCCCATGCTGTTTGGTTTCCACCCCATAGGAAAGAGGAAAAAGAACGAGGCAGAACACAGCAGAAACCCGACCTACCCGGCAAACTGGGGCTAAGATGACACGAAACAAAACAGTAACGGAGAGGGCAGACAATATCTCTATGAGACCGAAGGTGCGGAGAATGTGTGGGGATATGAAGCGCTAGAGTGAGATAAGGCTGCGGCTGAGCGAACGAAGCGACGTCAAGTTAGGCAAGAGAAGCGTCGTGAGAGGTGAGAACACACACGAGACAGCTCTGGGATGACCCGAATGGGCAAGACGGGGCAGAAGAAGAAAACCAAGGAATGGAATTGGACATGCCAAGAAGATGTGATCCATTTCGGGGCCATCTGCTTCGCCTTCACTAGACACAACCAGGCCAGGGCAGGATCTTGGTGTTTCCCAACAGCTTCATATAAATAGAGGAGGCAAAGGGCACGGAGAGAATCCCCCAGCGCTCGAGAGCTTGTATGATCTCCCGTGTGACCCCCAAGGCATTCTCTTTTTTCTTCACTCTCCAAGAAAGCTTGTCGATGACCCCCGCCAGCCGGACTTTTACCAGAACATAGAGACATCGCCTCTGTGCGCTTACAAGAACAAGAGAGAGCCACTGAGACGAGCATTAAAGGAGGCAGTCAAACCCCAAAGTGCTTTCGTCCAAAAAGCAAACGCTAGATCTCGGAGCAGCTTGATCCATTGATTCCCCCAGGCCCCCCCCCCTCTCTCTCTCTCGCTGGCCAGCCGCAAAAGGCCTTTTTGCATTCTGGGCATTATACGTTCTGGTTTTTTTGGCCGTCTCTGAGCTATATTCCATTTCTTGCGTCCAGGTATGAAACTTTAGAAACAGCGGATGACCCACACAGGACGATTTGCTGATGATGATCCGGCAGAATCTCTCCGAATCTCACTTACCCTAGACCTGTTTAGCTTTTGGGGAAGAGTTGCAAATAGAAGTGACAATGTGCACATACTACTACCTCCATCATCACCACATGCCGCCATGTGACCGCGCCATCGATTTTGTCGTGCACTATGGCTTTTGCGAGGAGGCACCCCTGGACCCGAGCACTGGTCAATATATCCCGTGCCAGATGCTCTACTTTGACGAGGGCCAGAGCGTTGATCATAACGAGCCTTGTGCGTCAGGTGGCTGTCTTGCCAGCCCGGAGTGCAGCTCCGGCACTTGTCGTCTCGCCCAGCTCAACGGCCCTTGGGTGTGCTGTCAGTGTCAGCGCGGCGGAAATGTTTATCGATGGTGCGGACATCGGATGCGATCGAGCCCTGATACATTATGCTACCACATCTGCTGCGAGTGGTGCGAGCCAGACGTGACAGCCAGCGGCAATGACGATTCTGCAGTGGCATTCGAGTAGCAGATGGGGGGGGAAAGGGGGGGAGA